>CM067218.1:74291728-74437472 GCA_034190945.1 Octodonta nipae | reverse complement strand
AAAAATCATACCGTTTTTAATGTTCCCTCAGTTGATATTACAATCAGGAGTGTAGAGTTGGTATCAAGTATACGAAAAAGATACGTACCTTTGAAAACTGGCATCAGAATTCCAGCTTCCAGGACTAGCAAGGGCTGGCTTTATTTATTTGGTCAAAATGAGTAGTAAAATGTGCATTTTGTGGTCTGAAGGATTCAATAACAGACGATCATGTAGCTGGCCATTTAGATGGAATCCAAATTGTTCCTTCTTCGTACAGATAGCGTATACTTAATAAATAGAAAAAAACCTGGTGTTCATAAGATAAAATAAGTGTTGCCCAGCAGATTCTCTACGTTTGGCAATTGGCCTATAGCTATAAAGCAGAGACCTAATGATTAGCAAAACTTGGATTCTTTTATAGTGGTTCAGGACATAGAATCATATGTTATTGTTGTGGCATACAGATTTCAAACGTACTGCCAAACAATGATGTTACTGAACGGCACTTGATGATATCCAACAACTGCTTATGATTCAAAAAACAATAGAAATTCAAAAGCCACTAACTTATCTTGCAAAATTTGTTTAACTAATGAAAAGATCTGTTGTACTTCTTCCATGTAGACATTTAGCCTGCTGCTCAAGTTGTTTTATAGATATTGATAAATGTTGTATCTGCAGATGTGAGACAGTTGGGTATTTAAAGGTCTTTATTTCTTAAAATAAAAAACTGTTTTCAGAATATTTTTTTTTATTTAACTTATCATTGAATACCGTTTACAATATACCACCACCACAAACCAGCACCGAATCTTAAACGAACTTACTACTCTATATACCTTTTTAATAAAATACAATAACTAATTACTAAAACTATATAATTATATCTATTCAAATTCAAGAAAATAAGCCTCTGATGTAGTGATAAATTTGTTTCATATTCAAAACCCATCTAAAATGGCATCAGTGTCTAGATGGTATTTGAAGAAAGCTGAACAAGTTGTCCATATTTGTTTCGGAAAACTGTGCATCACATCATCGATTACCGACCTGGGGAGAGTTGCCCAGACAACGAAATTGGCTAAGTTTGAAATACTGTGACAGATGGTGTTGATGGAATGCTCTTTAAGAGTGTTTGGGGTCGCCATTGTGTAGAATAAAGAATTTGCTATTGAGGATGGTGACTTTTTTTAAATTGAGATCTGGAATTCGTGTTGTTGTCGTTGTTGCCGTTGTTTTTGTTGTTGTTGTTGTGTATCTGTAAAAAAAAAAATATATACAAGAGCTAATCTAATTTGTAATATTACTGCTTTTCACATCATCAGCATCAACTACTATTTAATTTCAGTCGGAGGGGTTGAAAGTTTCTGAACATATCAGGCATATCTAACAGCTCTTGATACCAATATCTCGGAACTTCTGGTTCATGCTTATGTATTGTGAACAAAGCATCCAACATGAACCACACCAGTTTCCTCGATATCCGTGTAAAATGAAGAGTTGATATGACCGAATCTGTATGTTTTCACGTAGTCTCGATATGTATGAAATTGTTTCCTTTTTTCGAAACAAATTTTAAGTTTCTCGCAACATTCGTTGCACAAGGGCAAGTTATATCTAATTCATACGGTCTCGAGACTCAGCGACAATCTATTGATTTTAAAGCTGCAGAATACTTTATATATCTGGCGTGAGATTCTAACCCCCATAAAATAGCAGACTGATTCTCTTGTCGAGTGACAATTTTGGTCTGCTTCATCATCAAAGCCATCTACGAGAGTCTTGTGATCTACCTGCATGTTTGAAAATATTTTTATCAAACTGTCGGTATTGATGATAGGAAAATTGTTCCACCATATCATCAAATTTTCCATTTTCTAACCAGTTTCACCATTCGATGTTTTCTCACGTTTTGCATTGTTTTCCCAAACACTGCGTTACCATCAATTTGTAGAGGTTTTTCTCAAATCATGTTTCGCCTGACTTTGCAGTTGAGGTTGAAGTCGATGTAGGGTTTCAGCCAGGCGGACTGATCGAACTGCAATACTCGGTGCATTTTTTTTAAGACTAAACCATGCGCCAAAACTTGCTTTAGATTCCTGAAATGAATTATGTATTTTCTTTATCATCGAGGGTGTTAATAATTTTATTTTTAGAATTTGCGGGTGTTTTGTGATCGGCACAGAAGGGTAGGTCCTTGTGAAGATCGTGTAAGCACTCGGGGTACTCCAAGTCTACTTCTAAAAGTATCCCTTTGGCGAATCATCGGGGATGGATGTTATGTCGATGTTCGGGTCAACCCAATTGAACCCACCATAAGGCAGGGGTTGCATCATCCCCCATCCGTACATGTTTATTAAATCACAGTAAAAAAGATATTTTGAGGGTTTAGAGGGATCATAACCCTCTACATACTTATTATTTGCTTCGCCGTACCTGTTGCAGCACATCGAGATACCTCCTCGTATTCCGCGTTCCATAAATAGCAACATGTCAACATCTTGAATCGTTTCGAGTCTACATTGCGTATATTTCAACATGCAATCCCATGTGAATCTAGGGATTGTATAATAGCTTGCTGCGTCTAAGCCGTATGTCTTGTGGCAGGTGTTTCTAAATGTCTCAAATACGCAAGCTAACAAGATATCAGTTTTCATATACAGATCGCTGTAATCACCGAGTGTTTTCAATCCAAATTTCTCCCAAATTACCTGTGCATGTATATAATCCTCATCTTGTATGTGTTCATCGTTCAAGCGATTATAAAATTTCTTTTTCGCAGGTAATTCGTTTCTTGCAATCTCTCAATTTTGTAAAGATAATCATAGAAAAATACACTTTTCTATAGAGCAATCGTAGGCTCTCATTTGTACATGTCTAAATTGATTATTTAGAATCTCAAAGTCGGTGTCTTTTAACGTGGACACCAAAGTGTGTAACGAACACCCCATAAACCTGAAGGAATCTATGTAGCGAAATTTAATTTGGTATCGTTATCGTGGACGGTGAAACTAATATATTTTCCTTAGTAACTCAAATTGTGAAAAACAATGGATACAACAAAGGATTTCCACTTATTGTGTGAAAAGCCTCTAAATTTCCCAGACAGGTGGCCATGGTCGCGAACTACCCTATCCTGAGGACTAAAAGGTTTTTCACAAATATGGCACACCCCCGTAGCATCCTTCAAGTCTACCACGGTGTTCATAGGCTCTACGTTAATCAGTTTAGACTGCACAAATTTTGCCACATTAGCCATATCTTCAGCGAACCAAGACATACAATCAACCCCTCTATAACTTTTGTAGAACGAATAATCATTATTAACTACATTGAAAATAGTACCCAGCACTGTAAGCGGTATGTTTTTGATATGGTAAACTATTAGTTGATGGTTTCTTGCCACCAGTAACCGGTCCAAAAGAGATTAAAAATCAGCGTAAACGATGAACGAACTTTTTCTTTATACATGTGGTTCTAAATTGAACTTGAGAAAACTTTGGAAATTCAATTTTACATTCATTAAACTTTTCGCAGTATTCAGAATGCTCTTTAACTTTCCCTCTGAATAAAAGTAATTTAGACATCTATCGCAAATATATTTTTTTCCTAAATGCTTGGAAACTTGACTCGATATAAGGCGTGACAGATTTTTTATAAAACAATAATGATATTGGATTTCATAAGCATCATCATCACTCTCATCATCAACACCCTCTACATCCATATCACTTTTTTTCGGAAAATACTTGTCTTGAACAAGTAACAAATTGACATGTTGCTCTCGCTTTTCTTTACACAAACGTACTGGAACGACGGTGAACTTGGAACGTGCATCCATTTCCAAACCGAAGACATTTACAGAGATTGACTGATTATGCTTCTCAAAACTGAAATTTCATTAATTTGACTAGGGCACTTAAACCGGTTAAATTCAAAACTGTGCTGTAATGTGGATATGAAGAAGGCCTATCAGAATTTCTGGCGGCAGGAAATAAAGCGGAAACAATACACCAGAAAAAGCAGTCCTGATCGCGATTCTTAACATTGATGCAAGCCTTAGTGGACTTATTTTTTCTGGTAGCACAATGTAGGATTAGGCGCCCTTACTAAGCTCGAACTATTTATATTAACTTCCAAGGAAATAACTTGATTTATCGACCAACCCGATCCGATGGTTGCAAATTCAGAAAGCGCATTTAAAATGCGATCTTTTACGTACAAGTCAAACCAATATTGCAAATCGGTCCCTAAATCAATGACTTCATTTTTTTGTTGTAAAATACTTTTTGTCTGAAATCTCTGTATCTCCTGATAATTTAACAAACTCTCCACAGAAACTACAATTTACCTTTAACATAGGATTTTTTTTAACATTTTTTATGCGAACCTGAAAAATGATTTCTGTTCCTGTTACGTGCTAAAATACCATTCCCAATTTATCAAAATTTTCTAATATAATTTTAATCTTTTCAGATGTCCATTATTGGTTTGCAATTTCCGTAACGTTCCCACCGATAAATCCGCTTTCCGAATAGCCTTGTTGCACAGAAGAATGTGTTTTTGGTATGTTGTAACCAAGTATCCACATCCCTTTGCGACAATGGTCTTAATTTTACTCAAAATACTTTCTACTTCCCTCAGTTTTACGATAATTTCATCGCTAAGACAAGCAATTTGATCTGAATTCATTTTTCGTTCTCTCTCTTTACAAGATTACCAACTCCAGAAAGTTACAAATATTAAACACTTACAATTATTCTGTTGTTGCTGTTGTTGCGGTTTGCCACTCCGCTTAATCTGTTGTTGCTGTTGTTGTTGTTGTTGTTGCGGTTCCCACGTTCCGTCCTCGATTAGTAAAAGAGTTCTAGGATGAGTTGTTCCCACGTTCTGGAGTCCGGTATACGTGAACGTGTAGCTTCCCCCAGCAAATTTATTTAAGTGGTTCTTAAATACTGAAGGGACTCGCTTGGGTAGAAACACTACCACTTCCTCTAGCTCCAAACGCACCGTTTCACCGTATCGAGATTTTACTAGTTTAGCTTCCAGAATCCGGTACTTTTGGAACAACTGCAGATCCTGAACTTTTTTTGTTGGTTTAACTCATCTGAAATAATAAAAAAAATATCCTTCTATAATAACTTTATGAAAAATAATAGTAAACTCACTTTTGTTAGTTTTTCTATCTTGTAGCTTCTGCTGATTTCTGCTATTGAGTGTGGCGGTCTGGTCTGTTGACTTGTGTGATGTAATTCTGGTTAGAAATATATCGATTAGTAACATACCCTGATTAATTTTCTCCAATAAATATTTAACTAAGAAACATTCTTCCTACAGAAACTATTCACTCCAAGACAATTTTTTTATAACATAATGTCTTTTGACTAAGATTCATACAGATAAGCGAGCAAGACAAAAATTTTTTCTCACACAGAAAACATTTACCCCAAAAATGTTATAACATAATATATCGATTAGTAATGTACCTGAATAATTTTCTACTATAACTATTTACCTAAGAAAATTTTCTCGTTACAGAAACTTTGCATTCAAAGACCACAACATTTTCTTAGAAAATAATGTCTTCTGGCTAGACATTTTCTCTCAATGCAACAACATCAAGAGAAAAAACATTTATAAAGAAATATTCAGATAAAGCTAACACGAACACAAGCCTTTTTCTCACACAGAGAATATTCAGCTCAAAAAATGTTGTAAAATAATGTATTCTAACCAGACATTTTCTCTCAATAAAGTCACATCAAGAGAAAAACATTTATAAAGAAATACTCAGAACATATTTACCATTCTAGACACAAAAATCACCTCAAAAATACACACAAAAATAGTGTCTAGCGACTAGAAATTTCTTTCAAGACAGCAAAACATATTTAAAAATTAAAAAATTATAATAAAAATAATAGAAAAAAGATAACTTACCAGAAATAGTTTTCACTGCACAGTTTCACGATGCAAGACTGTTTGCAAGTCCTCTCTCACTCTCCCAACGACCGTGATGAACACATTCCGGCAAGATCCACTTCTTGGGAGTAGTTCTCGAGAATTTACAGGGTGATATTACATAGTAATTTGTATTTCAAGAAAATACTCGTCTCAAACAAATGCTGAGAAAATAATACACATAGTAATTTGGTATTAATTTTTATTTTCTATAGCTAAAATCCTAGTCGACAATTCTTTCAGTTGTTCGTAAAGCGTCACATTTGGACAAGGGATATTAAACAAACTTAATGTTAACTTATTAGTGTCTACAAGAATATTTGCAAATTCATTATATTCGAAATACCTATTATTTTCAAAAAAATAAATTCTTCCGTTAGTATACCGAAAAGCACTTCTAATATTTTCTGGTATACCGCTAAAGTCTCTGCTATTATAACCGTAATTTTTCCCTTCATAGGAACACTCGTTGATCTCAGCGTACATATTATTTGGGAGAAGAAGAAAATAGTTTGTCCTGTATAACTGGTAACAGCCGCAATGATTTCATCTGCGGGTATTGAGAGCTTGAAATCGCTAATGCTTAAAGTTTTCAGTAGTTTAAATTTGTCATCTGAGATGTAGAATAATCTTTTCTTATCTCCAATCATAACTATTTCACCAGACGGTCTCTGATATATTGAAGTTATTTCAGCGACATCCGATGGTAGAAAATGTAGGACTTTCCGTAGATTAATGTTTTTTGATGTTGTGTTTCTACTCTCCATATCCATGATCCATAGCCTGTCCTTATATATAATATACAGATTGCTTCTTAATACTAAAAACTGCAATCCCGAAACATCTACTTGACATAAGTCTATTGCTTTCTCTTGTTTACCTTTTACAATGGTATTGGTAGTAGTTGTGAAAATAATAATTTTTGTGTACTCGAAGGAATCTCATGAATATATTTCTGTGTCGTCTTTGGTGTGCTTTTTACCGTCACACTTTCGGGGATTTTTTTCGTCGTCTTTGGAATGCTTCTTACGGTAGTACTTTCAGGATTTTTTTCGCTCCATATAAAATTGAATTGCTCGGATATCATTTCATCGAGTTGTAAACGGCCATAATATGGATACATTATTGAGTTCCAAAAAGGGGAATGCTCCATTCCAATACTGTGACCGACCTCATGAATCAAAACAGAAAGCAAACTTGTCTGGTTTGCTAGAATATCTTCTATTTTATGCAGTCCTAAATACCACATCTCACTTCGGTCTAAATGAATTTCACGACACGTATCGTTATTGGGTAGATATGCATGTCCTAATGCGCCAGAAGGTCCGTCAAATAGATAATAACAATTTCCCGCATCTTGACACCTTCTGTTATTTGAGTGTCGGAACTGCCCGTCGGCATAGGAAATGACTATATCCGGCGTGGTAGCTGAACAGGTGAATTGTAAGTTTGACACATTTTGCCATACTTCAAAAGCTTTTTCTGTCACTAATTTCCTTTCTGAATCAGCAAATACAAAGTACCACTTTAATTTAGTTTTTTGCCATTTTGGGGGTTGTACGAAAACTCAAAGGGAAATCTGGTAAACCGCAACGTGGTTTATTCATTAAATTTAAAGTTTCTTCATTTGCAGTACCGTCTACTTTCAAATTATATAGTTCTTGAAAATTAATCAACCCCTCATTTACGTTTGATATAGATGTTCCATTAGGTTCCGTTAAAAATCCATATCGCTTTAAATAGTCCTCAACATTCACTTCACCCGTTACCAGCAAAAAATAGCAGGCTATATAAATTCCCAGTAACATTATTTTTGCTTCTGTTCTCTTTCAATAATTAAATAAAACTGAATTTTCAGTGCTTTAAATTTATAATTTAAACCCTCTTTTATTCCCTCTTTTATTCTATTCAGCAATTTACCTAGTTACCATAAAACAATGTGCAAGATTACTTGAAACTTATTTCAGCATATTAATCTACCCTGTATTTTCAATTTCAATCCACCTACCAGGATATCCAGCGTATTTTTCCATATCAGGTCGTTCGCGCTTTACTAGCTGACCTCCACGAAAAGTCCGTATGGATGAACCGTCTCCGTCACCTTGATATCTAGAAACAAGTCCATAAAAAAAATCGCGGATGTGATTATAATTTACATATCCCATCCTTATCTGATCCTCAAATAATGGGAATTTTCTACATCATATCGGCAGCGGTACAACACTAGTTGACCTTCAAAATGATCGCAGTATCGTTGAACTTCATACCGTCGCCTTAATGTCGGGAAACAATTCTGTACTCGTAAAAATCGCGAAACGCGACTCAAGCCACTAAGCTATTTTAATTATTTTGCATTACCAGTGGCGGACGGATGGAAATTTCACACATTATTAAATTTTATTCAAAGAAAATTAACGTTTTCGCATTTTTCTCCCTTTAACACTGCAACCAAATTTATGAAACTCATACAACTACTCAATAGACACCTAACATACCCAACAACCCACACAACCAGTGCCGGCGGCCTACGGGGGCTCAAATACTGAGCCAAGTGAGCCAAAACTCTCATATCTATTCTACTGAAACCCAATATTCAATTCAAAGAGAATAAATGATCAAAAGGAATATTTTAAAGAATGACACATTTGACCCTTAATGTAGCTTATAAAATAGAATATCTAGGGATGTTAATAATGTGATAAGAATACTCTATCCAACCTATATAATATAAGACAATAAAAACATTTAATATGTAGAAAAAGAAAATCTTACCTTCTGCACAATTTGATATTTCAGGCACAACAGGGGTAGTATTTCATAATTTAGAATCTTATAAACACATTTTAGAATAAATCATTAATAGAAACTGAATATTTCCAATTTAAAATTTGTAAATGAAAATCATAAATGTCAGAAATAGTTGTATCAAAATTACAAGGTAACAGGTAAAGCGTTTAATATGATATTTAGTCAGTTAGACAGAGAGGGGTAGATAATTTGATAGAACATGTGTTTTGTACAACAGTGAGAAGTTTTTAGAAATTTTGACTTTGTGGAACAATGAAATTGGAAGTGACAATATTTGACACAGGGCGTAAAAAAGTAATGATTTGAAATTTTATTTAAATAAAATGGTGGCAATCAAAATTGAGTAAAAGGGAGATTAAGTTTGAACAAAGGGAGTGTTATATTTTAAAATGGTAAATCAAAATTAAGAATTAAGGGAGAAAAAATAGAATATGGTCCCATGTCAGAATAAAAACTATGTAAGCGAGTGCACACAGGAAGAAAGGGAGATTATAAATTTGGCAGTGTAACACTAAACTCTAGCTAGTAGAAATTGTGAACAAAATAAACAACTATCATCCAAGGAAAAGTAGCATAAGGCAAGTGATATATAGTTTTGCAATACAATAGGGAGTATTAGAAAAGAAAAGAAGTTACGACTTGAGTTAAAGCAGTACATCTATTCGCACAATTTTTGGAAAGGAAAGCAGCCAAAGTTAAAGATAAAGTATTACATTTATATAAACAATTTTGGAAAGAAGTAGCAAAGGTACGAGGTGAAGCAGTATATCTATTTAAATAATTTTGGAAAGAATAGAGTAAAGATTGGAGATAAGCAGTATATATATTTTGGAAGCAGTCAAAGCAGAGAGTATACCTGGACATCATCGTCATAGAAAAAGGGTCAATTAATCACTAGGATACAAGAGGACAAGTTAAAACGTTGTGATAACACTTTGAAAGCTTCAAAGTGAAAAAAGGTATTTAATACAAAGATTTATTTATAAAACCATTTAATTGGCGCTCTAGTATTAACATTTATAATTTCAATAACTAGTTTATAAAGTTTGATTTATTGGGAAATATTTTTTAGTAACGGGTTTAGAGATCAACAATTGAAAATCAGAATTGCATATTAAAATTGCATGTCATTTAAAAAATAATTGTAAAATAGAAAAGAACTATTCGAAAATTCAAATCTTTTAGATTAGAATTTAAAAATAAATAGTTTATATATATGTTAATTAAAAAAAGACTTAAAATATAATAATATACTATATTCTGTGTTTTACTTTTATTATCAAGTTTTGGTAAGTTAAGTAAAAGGTTAGTTTAATCAGAAAAGGTAAATAAACAGTCTAAAGTTCTTATTGAGAAGTCATGGCAACAGTTTAGAATCCCTACTGAGGAAGAGTTTCAAGAGTCGGAGCATTTTAATAAAAAGATTGTGTGGAGTTATTATATAGAAACTAATATCATTATAATAAAGTAAAGTAAATTATTAAAACAAAATCTAATATATAATAACACCATTACAATTATATGTCGTCCAACGTAGTGGGGCTGTAGAACACAATTACAATTAAATTGCGTCCAACGTAGTGTAGCTGTAGAACGCCGTGACAACATAAAGTTAAAAAGTACTATTACAATTTATTGGCGTTCAATTAATCTGATTCATGTTGGTATATATATATATATATATATATATATATATATATATATATATATATATATAAAACACCAGTATAATATTATTGTCGAATCTAACGTGTGACATTAAATTGGAGCAGTAGACTGGAACTATAGACTGTAGAACGAGGGGAATAAAATATTAAAGGTATTTATTTAAGAAATAAAAATCAGGATGAGACAAGGATTGGTAGATAGTGCATCGATATGGTTTGCGGCCACAGAAGGTGAATTATGTCATTAGATGAAATTGAAAACAAATTTTAAAATTATTATTGGAGGGAAACGCAACAATTAGAATTCAGGAAAAAATTATATTTTGGTAAATACGATGAAAAAAGGGGTAATATGATTGATTATGCTTTGTGGTTGGTAACGTCTGCGAAACATATGAATCCACATATGAGAGAGGAAGAAATATTGCTGAATATTGCAAGACATTATGGGGAAGGAATTGCGGAAACAATAGTTATACAAAATATAAAGAAAATGGTTCAGTTTATTAATTATTTAAATAGAATTCAAAGAGTAAAATATAACAAAACAGGAAATTATCAAAATCAAGTAAGATGCAGGAGTCAGGAAAACAAATTTAAATGGTATGAAAATAGGAACCGTTTCAACAATAGAACAAATTATGGAGATAACCGGGTATATCAAAACAGGAATTTCAGAGATAGAAGGAACAATAATCAATTGAATAATATAAATCAATTTAGACACAATGGATTTCAGAATAGAAATTTTAATTCAAGATTTAACGGGAACGAGAGAAATGTTAACCAAGAAAGTCGTAGTAGAAGAATGAACAATCTTTGGAGAAGACATAGTCGAGAAGAGAATAGAACTAATTCAGAAGAAAGTAATGGGACTAAAGTAAATAGAAGAAATACCCAAAGAAGTAGACGTTGTGAAGCACGACAGAGGAATCATGATATAAATAGAATAACCAGTGCTGATCAGCAAGAACAAAATAATAATCAGGATTTTTAAAGGAGCCTAATACCAAAACAAATGACTCAAATATAAACTCTAATAAAGACTATTTTATACCTACCAACATTTAAAATAAATAATTGAAATTGAGGAATCAGAAGAAGAAAGTGATGAACATATAGAACTAATTTATATTAATGGAAAAGTTAACAATCGAAATTTTAAAATTTTAATAGATACAGGATCGGAAGGAAGTGTTATTGATGAAGAAATATTAGGAAAGTTGAAAATTGTCGTAAAAATAAAAAAGATTAATATAATAGCTGCAAATAATAAAAAAACTCTTTGAGGTAAACAAGAAGATAAATATAAGGGTCAAATTTGATGTTATAGAAGTATCAATGGAATTTTTAATTGTATAGATTCTTTCATATAATGCAATTTTAGGCATGGATATGCTACGGAAACTCGATGCGGAAATAAATATTCAACAAAAAATAGTTATCTTACAAGACAGAATCATTAGATTTGCGGTAGAATCACATGAGAAGGGTCATGATGATTTAAATGAGGAGAATTATGTATATGAAAATAAAAATAATAATTTAAGACTAAATAGTCAAATTGCGGTTAATGAAATATTGATATGTCCTTGTGAACAGAAGAATGAAATATTAAATTTAATTAGAAAATATGAAAAGTTAATTAATGAAGAAAATCGAGTTGCTAAAGATTATGTGCATAAAATACAAGTGAAAGATTTGAAGAATTTTAAAGTTCAAATGTACCCTATACCATTTAGATACCGAAGAGAAGAAAATTAAGAAATTAAGAAAATGTTACATACTGGAATAATCTAAAGATCGAATTCTGGTTACATTAATCCTTTGGTGGTGGTAAAGAAAACAAATGGCGAGATCAGACTGTGCTTGGATGTAAGGAGAATAAATAAATATAGTATCCCACAGTATGAAGCACCAATGCCCATCGATGCTATATTTCAAAATTAGATTAAAACATAGTTTTTGGTTGATTCCTTTGGAGGAAGGGTCAAGAGACTATACTGGTTTCCAAATAGATGGGGTAGTATACAGGTTTAAAGTAGTTCCTTATGATATTCAATCGGATTGTGCAGCCTTGGTAAAAGGGTTACATCAGATATTAGACAAATTTGATTTTGTATTGCATTATGTAGATGATATTTTAATATTTTCGGAAGAACGGACAGAACATTTAATACATATAGAAAAAGTACTACAGGAATTAGAGAAGGCAGGTTTAAAAATAAACATTGAAAAATGCCAATTCTATCAAGAACAGTTTATTTATTTGGGATTCAAAATTACAAGACAAGGAATTGAAATGGACGAAGATAGAGTAAAAGCAATACAGGAGTATCCTAGACTAAAGAATTTGAAGCAGTTAAGACGTTTATTAGGAGTCGTAGGATACTACAAAAGATTAATCCTGATTTGTCCCAGAAAGAATTGAAACGAATGCAATTACTAAAGAAAAATACAAAATGGGTATAGAAAAAGGAGCAAGAAGAAGAATTTAACAATTTAAAATTAAATTTTATTAAAGGATTACAAATATTTTATCCAAATTATGAAGAAAAATTTATTCTACAAACGGATGCGTCAAAGAATAGAATAGCTGGAGTCTTGATTCAAAGATATAATGCAAAAGAATATCCGATTTATTTTTGTCAAGGGTAACAAAGAAACATGAAAAAAATTATTCAGTGTCAGAATTAGAATTATTAAGTATTATCTTTTGCGTAACAAAATTAAGATTTATTTCATTAGGCAATAAATTTGAAATTGAGGCAGACAATTCGGCACTAACATACATTTTAAATAACAAATACCGGAATAATAGAATCCATAGATGGTCTTTATTAATGCAAGAATATGATTTTGTCATCAAACATATACCAGGGAATAAGAGTATTATTGCTGATGCTTTAAGCAGAGTGGATGGTTATAGAGAAGAAGAGAGTATTAAAATGGGAGTCAACATACTGATAGATCAAGAAGCACAATTGTCAATGAAGGAGGTGAAAAAGATCAATTTTAAAATGAGGAAGAAATGGTAAGAAGAAAGTTACAGAAAAATGAAGATGGTATATACTATAAAAATATAGATGGAGTGGAGTTATATGTTGTATCAAGTATGTTGGCAATGAAGGTGTTGATAAAGTTACTATTTTATATGGACATATGGGAGTCAGAAAGCTATGGAAGATGTTCAGAGAGAGGTATTATGCCAGAAATAATTTAAAATTATGTAAAATATAAATAGGAAATGTGATATGTGTCAGAAGGTAAAAGTGAAGAATTTAATAGAGACTGAAGATGGATACAAACATGTTTTATTAATACTTGATATATTTTCTAAATTTGTAAAGTTATTCCCTAGAAAAATAACAAATGTAGTTCATATAAAGAAGGCTTTAATCAATATTTTAAGAAAGTAGGAAAACCAGAATCAATAATTCTTGATAATGCGACATATTTTCAAAATTCAAGATTTTTAAAATTTTTACAAAATTCACAAATACAACCTAAATTTATTGCTATCCGACATCCTAATGCTAACCCAGCAGAAAGGGGTATTAGGGAAGTAATAAAATATCTAAGAATATATTGTGTACAACAGCATACCAGATGGAAAAAATTAAATCAAGTGGAATGGACTATTAACAACACTCATAGTAATGTCACAGAAGAAACACCAGAAGCTTTTATGTTGGGGAAACATATAGAAAGACCATGGATATTTGTTCAACCATTACAACATGAAAAAAATTATAGAGAAGGTTAATAGAAACATGGAGAAGGCAGTACTAAAATATGTGAAAAGGATGAACAACAAGAAAAAACTAGATTTAAAAAGGAGATCTTTTGGTAATAAGGAATCTTCGGCAATCAAATTGGAATCATCAACAATGTGCAAAATTAATTTTACCAAACTAAATAAAACTAATAAAATAAAGACAATCTAGAAAATATGTAATTTATTGTAAATATATATAGTTTAACTAGCAGACCCGACAGACGTTGTCCTGTCCGATGTAAACTTTTAAAAATTAGCTGTAACAATATAATCTGAACGCCATATATCAGACGTAACTGAAACTAAAGCACACTCTTGAATATTTGACACAGCGACTACAGCGCAGTCTGCCGGATCCTATGTAAGTTGTGCTAACATCAACAACAATTTTTAAATAAATAATTTAACTAAAAAACAATATCTAGTTAACCGTATTGTGAATCTAAACCATCCTCAAACCCCCTGGAATACACACAAAAATTTCATCAAAATCGGTCCAGCCGTTTAGGAGGAGTTCAATGACTAACACACGTACAGAAGATTTATATATATATATATATATAAAGATATTATAATTCATTGTTAAAAATATTATTGTTAAGTCTGATTTTAAAGTCAGCAACCAGTTATCTATATATATATATGTTATAATAAGTTTATACCATGAACTTAGTACGAACTTATATCGCAACGATAGTTCAACACTCCCAGCTGACTCAGCGACACGTGTGGTGTCATATTACGGCGCCGCCAACATCCGTGAGAATCGCAGCGTCGACTTTGGTTATTCGGCATATTATAAGTTATAAATTGTAAAACTGCTCTAATGTTGTATTCACTATTACTCAGTAACTCTGTCACTTTATATCGTTATTTTTCATTTGTATTTAAAAGTTATTATTTTGTTTGTTATTAATAAAAATCTTTTTAAAAAGTTATATTGAGAAGTGTGATATAACAAATTGGCGCAGTCAGTAGGATCCGTCAACGTTACTAGAACACGAGCTTAATTCTAACTGGTAGCGGCGGATTCCTATCCCTCAACGGAGCAAAGAACCTGGAAGAAGTCCCAACTGCGATAACAAGGAGAACACGGATCTTCCAATGTTCCTGTTGATGTGAGTAGTAGTGAATCGTCTAACGTTTAAGGTTTTAACAATTTATTTAATTGATTTGATTGATATATTTGATAATTTGATTTTTATTTGATTGATTATTTTATTTATTTGGTAATCTTGATATATTATTTTGAATTGATTTATTATTTCATTATTTGAATTGAAACATTTATTTGATATATTCTGATTTACGTTTAAATATTTATTTTATTACTCCATTCTTTACTGTTCTATTATCCAAAATATCGTTTATTCCCCATTTACATACACTCTATTAATATATTTTTTACTTTTTATACAATCCCTCGTTTGTTTTATTTTTTTTCTGTCAACTTGTTTACATTTTTAAATCTAACAATCACAATGGCACAAGCAACAAACAACGTTGTTTCCGATGAAACCGAAAAATACCGGTTATCGGAAATATTTTCAATCATTCCCGAATTTGAGGGAGACCAAATCTCCTTGGCCACCTTCATACATGCTTGTAATTGTGCTTACAACATGTCTACCGCGGATCAAAAATACCTATTAGTGATCCACATTAAAAATAAATTAAGAGGCAAAGCGGCGCAGTTAATAAACTCTAGAAACCCTGCGTCGTACCTTGAGATTAAACAGCTTCTCACGCTACACTTCGGAGATTCTCGTGATCTCTCTTCATTAATTCACGATCTCCAACGGTTAAAACAATTATCCAATGAGTCTCCCTTAACATTCTATAATAGGCTTCAAGTATTGAGTGCGAAAATGCACTCATGTATCCAAAAAGCTCCTAGTCTAAGCACCGAGCAGAAAGACGCTCAAACCACTCTCGTTGACACCATGGTTTTAAACACATTACTTACCGGTTTAGAACCTCGATTAGGCAAATTATCCGTGCCAGTAATCCGAAGGATCTTCTTGAGGCACATTCACGGATAAGAAGAGAACTTCAACTATCCTATTTTGAGGAACAAAAGGTACATAAATCTGTTCCACCTAAGCCATCTTTTCAGGCTAGAAAACCAACTCCACCTCCTAAATGCTTAAATTGTGGGCGATTAGGTCACATTGCTGCGGATTGTCGCCTGAGATATCAAAATAACCCTCAGCCTTTCAATCAAAATAACAGACCAAATTTCGTTGGGCCGAATCAATCTTCGAGGCCAAATCCAATCAATAATAATAACAATCATCAAGGTCAACAATTCCGACCAAATAATTTTCAAAGACCTCCTTTCAAGCCTAACAACTTTCGACCGTCTGTAATACAGACAAACCCAAATTATCGTTCCGAAAGAACCCACCATTTTAACAACCATCATAATGTCAACTATCCCGAATATTCTGCAAATGACTATGATTATTATACTGATAATAACCAGCAGAATTTCGATTATAACGACCAAAACTATGAAAGCCCTGAGTTCGACCAAATAGTAGATGATACCCCTGTCGAACCTTTCAGTCCTCACGAATACCAGGATTTTCTAGCGCTTCCGAGCCTAGATCAGCCCCAGATTCGACAACTACCCTCTCAGAAGTCCAAACTCAAATACAGAACTTGAATTTGGAAGACTTCAATCCCGATCTGAACTTCCCAGAACAAACATTTCTTTAAGTCCCCTTCTGACAGTAAATTCCAAGAACCTCTATTATATCAACGACGCTTCTGGAAAATTTAAACTACTAATTGATACCGGAGCTGGTATCTCCATTTTCAAAGAAAACACTGTCAAAAACTTCTCACAACGATCTCCGAAAGAGTAACAATTCAAGGCATTACTCATGAGAAAATCCCGATCTCACAATCCACCCTCATTCCTTTCGCTCTAGGCGATCCACACAAGGTCTTTATCTACAAACAATTAATTACTAACTTTAAAACTATTCCCCTACATAAAGTACCCGATCACGACCAATCAAATAAACAACCAACAGACACCCCAGTACTAACGCACAACCTCATACGTATAACAATCACATAACAATCCAGGCACGTACCGAACAAATTTTCAAACTAAAATGTGAACTTAGAAATACTGACGCAATTTTACCGACACAAGTAATTGACAAAGTACGACTTCCCAACGCAGTTGTACGCGTTAATTCAAAGGGAGAATTTCTGACTTCGATAATAAACGCGAACGCAATGCCAAAAACTGTTAACTTTTCCAATCTTCATTTAGAACCCCTTGACAATACACACCCTCTCTTAAATCTGAATACACACGATTACTGTGAATCTACAAATTTAGACAGAAACTTTACTATCAGGGAACAAATTGGACAGAACATCTTAACGACGAAGAGCGAGAACTTATCACGAATCTCTGCTTAGAATTCGAAGATATTTTCTATCTCGAAGGCGATGTTTGACGTTTACTAACGCCGTCAAACACTCTATTGACACAAATAATGCCAAGCCCGTTTTCACGAAATCGTACAGATATCCTCAAGTGCATAAGGAGGAAGTGAAAACCCAAATTTCCAAAATGCTTGATCAAGGCATTATCAGGCACTCTTCTTCTCCTTGGTCCTCCCCCGTATGGGTCGTCCCCAAGAAACTCGATGCTTCTGGTAAGCAAAAGTGGCGAGTTGTTATCGACTATAGGAAGTTAAACGAACTAACTGTAGACGATAAATATCCTCTGCCCAACATTTCTGATCTCCTCGATCAACTTGGTAAGTGTCAATACTTTTCGACACTGGATCTCGCTTCCGGGTTCCACCAGTTGGAAATCCTTGAGGAAGACATTCCCAAGACCGGTTTCTCTGTTGACAATGGCCATTACGAATTCGTTCGTATGCCATTTGGTCTGAAAAATGCACCTTCTACCTTTCAGAGGGTCATGGACAACATTCTTCTGGGCATCCAGAATGAACGTTGCCTTGTTTACATGGATGACATTATCGTTTATTCACCAACCATCCATGAGCATATGTCCCGTTTGACAGAAGTCTTTAAGCGTCTTAGACAGTCAAACTTGAAAATTCAACCTGACAAGTGTGAGTTTCTCCGTAAGGAAGTTGCTTACCTAGGTCATCTGATCACCCAAGAAGGAGTAAAACCAAACACTTCAAAGGTTGAATGCATCCAGAATTTTTCTCAACCCCAAACTCCTAAAGATGTTAAATCTTTTCTTGGTCTCGCCGGTTATTACCGACGTTTTATCCCCAATTTCGCCAAGATCTCAAAGCCCCTAACGAAACTCCTGCAGAAAGACGTCAAATTCATCTTCGACGCAGATTGCAAGTCTTCCTTCAACGAACTGAAGCAAGCCCTTGTATCTGACCCTATCTTGATCTACCCAAATTTCGAAGAACCATTCCTGCTCACTACTGATGCTAGTGCTTTTGCAATTGGAGCGGTTCTCTCACAAGGCCCCGTAGGAAAAGATCTTCCTATAGCATATGCTTCCCGTACACTCTGCGGTGCAGAAACTCGATATTCCACTATCGAACGGGAACTGCTAGCCATTGTTTGGGCGGTCAAGCACTACAGACCGTATCTTTTTGGGAGAAAGTTTACACTCCTGTGTGATCACCGTCCGCTTACTTGGCTCTTTTCGATCAAAGACCCTGGCAGTCGTCTAGCCAGATGGCGCCTCAAACTAGAGGAGTATAACTATAAAATCGAATACAAGCCCGGCAAGGTAAACTTGAACGCAGACGCTCTTTCCCGTATCAAAATTAATCACTTCAAACAATGCACCGACTTTATTTCTAAAATCAACATCTTTGCAAATAACGAAACCGACCCAGAACAACCAGATTCCGATAATGATCAAGAACCCGATGATCATGACGAACGAATGACAAGAGAATTTAATCGATTTGTTCAATTATATAAAACCGAGTCGATAATCGATTACTCAAAAATAGAAATTTCTAACGCCCAACTCCTAGACAAATCTCACAAACGAATAGTCACTTTCTTCTGGCAAAATAAACTCAATGACTTGCATGACAAAATCATCGAAGACATTTTCGAAGATGACCCAAATTTCACTACCGACACATTAAACATTCTAGCCAGCAAATCCGTCCGGCATAGAAAATATTTAATTGTCCCTTTACCATTCGATCCCGAAACTGTTGTCTCGCATCTTTTTAACATCCTCTATAATAACCAAGATCAGTTCGACGAATCAGAAACCTTCTGCATTGAAAACAACGTCGAACTACCTATTCTCGAAACACTATCTTTCATACTCGCAGACAAAGACATAAAACTAAAGATTTGTCAAAACATTGTAACAACCCCTTCTCAAGACGAAATTCCCATTATACTGCAACAGTACCACTGCGGCAAAAATAACCTACACCGTGGAATTAATGAGACTATTCGACGTATTAGGGAAAAGTATAACTGGAATGGACTAATCAAAAGCGTAGAGCAATTTATCAAGTCTTGCGAAACTTGCCAAAAGGTAAAGTTTTGTAGGAAAAACTTAAGTGCTCCTTTTGTCATAACCGAAACACCAAAAACACCCTTCGAACGTATCAACATTGATATTTTCGAATATCCAACGAGAAACTACGCACTGACTATTAGGGATGAACTCACCAAATTTACTCAAGCTTACCCTATTGGTGACAAAACAGCTAAAACAGTCGTAAACACCCTCTTAGTATTTTTCCAACATTACGGTACCCCTCTTCGCATCTATTGCGACTATGGACGTGAATTTGACAATACTCTAATAAGAGACCTGTGCGAACTATATGACATAAAGTTATCCTTTTCAAGCGTCCACCATCCCGAATCAAACGGTTCTATCGAAAGGTTTCACGCGACTTTAGCGGAAATGATAAGGGCAAATACAGCTGAACATCCGGATGAACATCCATTCAACGTCCTCCCTTACGCAGTTATCTGCTACAACAACACCAAAAACAAGACTACTGGTTTCACGCCCTACGAACTCATCTTTGGGCACACTTCTAGTAGACCCCCCGAAACAATATACGATCAGGAAAAACTCATTTCCAAATATGTTAGGGACCTTAACAACAGAATGAACTACTATTATAGACTTGCCCGCGCAAAAACCGACCAACAAAAACAAAAATCTAAAGTTAGATTTGACAAACATGTTTCGACTAACCAACCAGAATACAAAGTAGGCGACAAAGTTTACGTGAAAGAGTCTCAGATTAAAAGCAAATCTGAAAACAAATTCAATGGACCTTTTGAAATCACCGCGATTAGAAAAAACTCTGCCACAGTTATAAACTTACAGACTAACCAAATTAGTAAAATTAACTTTGACAGACTAAAACCATATTTTGAATGAATCCTTTCTTTTCAGATTCTGTGGACTGTTTTCAGTCGTGAACCTCCAACAATACTCTCTTACACCCGTTAACAATACAATAGGAGTTTTCTTCCATGAAGAAGGCACACTTAAAATTTCAAACGACAAATGGTCACTTCTTGTCTTCAAAGACCTCAGCCCTTTCAGAGGTGCTATTTCAAATAACGACGCCATACTAAACGAATTTTAGAGACAATCAACGAAAACACAACTAATACGAAATCATTTAAACCAAAAATACAAACACATGTTAGCCTCTTGAAACAAATTTCTAAATCCGTTAACTCTAAATATACAGACATCTTCGCTGACACTCAAACTTACCCTACTAACAGAAGAAAACGCGGACTTATTAACGGACTGGGATCAGTTTGGAAAGCTATTTCAGGAAACTTAGACGCAACAGATGGTGAATACATAAATGACTGTATAACTAAAATTACTAAAGACCAACACCAAATTCAGGACTTAGTAAAGAAACAAATATCTGTAACAACCTCAGTCATTACGAGCCTCAACAAAACTTTACAAAAATTTCAATCCGAGGAGAAATTATTCTCGAATAACATTGAAAAAATAAGGCAGTCAATTTTATACATTTCAAATGATCTTGATTTTCATGAATTTCAAATCAATATCTTGGATCTGTGTGAAAGCCTAATGGAGAGTTACATATTTATCGAAAACACTCTCGATGATGTTTTAACTGCAGTCTCTTTCGCCCGCTTAAAAATTTTACATAGTTCGATCATAACCCCAGTAGATTTGGTCGATTCCCTTCAAAAGATTTCTCAATCACTACATGAAAATAATTTACCACTTCCTATTTACAGTTCAAATGTTGCTCAGTACATTGATTTGATAGAATTGGAAGCTTTTCAAATCAACACCAAAATCATTTTTGTACTCAAAATTCCTTTAGTTGATCCTGAGATTTACACCCTTTACCACCTTTATCCGATCCCAATTTTGGATGATCGAACAATGTTTCATCATATACTTTCAATAAAGACAAAATTTATCGCGAGAGATGACGATTCGTTATTATACACATCCTTCGAAGACCTGGGTGACTGCAAGCCCTTAACTAAACATCATAAGATTTGTTCCAAAGCTATATCACATCCAATAGACAAAGATGCCATCTGCAAAGGTCAGCTTCTCAGACAGCCAGTCACACTTCCAGACACCTGCAAAAGTTTGATATTATATGCAGCAGACTATAATATCCAAGAGATTGACGTAAACTTTTGGTTGATCTCGATTTCAAGACCACTGGCCATCACCATCAAATGCAAAGGGCAAGATGTCGTGACACAAACCATATCGACAAATTCAGTGTTGCAAATCCAACCCGACTGCACACACAAGGGTCCATGCTACAAGAACTTCTAAAAATGTCCAAAACATCACATACAGAAACCACCCAGTGGACATTCCTTTCAACTGCTGCAACGGCATGCCAGCCGCCAATGAGATGCCAAACCTGACACCCTACAGCTACAAGAATTAGATGTACAAGACCTAGATGTTGCCAACCATAAGCTCTCCCAATATTCTAAGGAACTGGAAAAGCTGATGGAACAACCACCCTTAGAAAAGCATACGTCCTGGCTCACAATCACAACGACCACCTTAGTAGTAATTGTGATTATCCTGCTCATAATGAAGTCAATCCAGAAGAGGTTCAAGGATACCACTACACCAAGCTCCGCTGTCCAGCACACGCCACCGACAGCACCACCAAACCCTAAGCCCAAAGGAAAGCTACACAGCCTCCTGAATCCAACCGACGATACAGAACTCCAGAACTTGACGTAAAAGTTGATGCTGTACCATCAACTTTTTTATATGGATGGGAGTTGTTATATAAGTTTATACCATGAACTTAGTACGAACTTATATCGCAACGATAGTTCAACACTCCCAGCTGACTCAGCGACACGTGTGTGTCATATTACGGCGCCGCCAACATCCGTGAGAATCGCAGCGTCGACTTTGCTTATTCGGCATATTATAAGTTATAAATTGTAAAACTGCTCTAATGTTGTATTCACTATTACTCAGTAACTCTGTCACTTTATATCGTTATTTTTCATTTGTATTTAAAAGTTATTATTTTGTTTGTTATTAATAAAAATCTTTTTAAAAAGTTAATATTGAGAAGTGTGATATAACATATATATTTATATATATATATATATATATATATATATATATTATATATATATATATATATATAAAAATAAATAGACTCTGTATAGGAAAATGGAAAGGACATTAAAAGTGTACAGAATCTATAAAAAGAGTTGAATAGTTGTCAAGGTGATGTCAAATCTGACATGATAAAAAGTTTGGTTATTAGTTGTCAAGATGACATGTTTATTTTAGAAAAATTATTTGGAACAAAATCTGACATATTGAAATTTGCAGATTTTAGTTAAAATAATTTTGGTTAATAAAAAAATCCAAGATCAAAATAGGAGGAGAGAAATGAAGATTTATAATATCGTATTATATGTATTGAAAGCCAATATTAAAATATATAATTGAAATTTTGGAAAGTACGCCCAACGATCTATATTTCCTATTTTTTCAAAATTTTAGGCTCAGTAGTTTCGGTGATCAGGGGGGGGAACGGTAGATTTTTTTTAGTTTTTCCCCCCCAGAAGTACCCCTAAAATCAAAATTTCTTCATTTACGATATGTACTGCTGATCGGGTCACCAAACTATACATTGGTACCAAATTTCAACCTCTTCCGTCCAGTAGTTTAGGAGAAAATTGCTGTGATGTACAGAGACAGAAATCCTGAGTGATATTATAAGGGTATCGGTATATTGTATATACGGAACCCTAAAAATGGGGTGAAATAAAAGAACACACAGATATCTCTCAAGATGAGTTTATACAGGCTGTCATCTAACTCTAGAGTCCACATATTTTAATTTTGAAAATACAATTTAGAAACATATTAATGGCTGTGCAATGGGATCAGCCATTTCCAGCGTAATTGCACAAATGCCAATGGAAGACCTTGATTCACCGCAATTCCTAAGAATAAAGTTGACTACATACTAAATTGTTTCAATTCATACCATGAGCGACTTCAGTTCACTATCGAAGTTGAACACAATGAAAAAATAAATTTCCTCGACGTCACAATACATAGAAGTAGTAATAAGATAAAAACGGAATGGTACATAAAATCAACCAACACCAATGGCACCTAAAAGCCCATTGCACTGTATGGGCTACATATGAACAGAAAAAGCTTAGTAAAATATCAATGTACAAGTCCCAGATGTATAACTCATACTTAAAACTGAAATAAATTTGACAATTAGTAAATACCAGAAATCCACTTTGGATTAGTTTTTATCGTTCTTTAAGAATAGCCAGATTGTTTGTCGTTAGTTTAATTCAAGTGTGTCAAAATGTGAAAATAACAGCAACATATAGTTAAGTTTTACAGTTACTCACGCCTTAGGTAAGTTTATTATAATTGCATCAGTTCTTAAATTATAAATAGATTTGACTTTTAGAATAGATTTGAAAAAAACTTGACCGAAACGTCATCAATAAAACATGTAATATGAACATGATTTTATCATTTTGAACGACCTACTATCAAGAAAATACATTCACAATTTTATATATAAGGTCGAAGAAAATATTATACAAAAATATATATATATATATATATATATATATATATATATATATATCTATATATATATATATATATATATATATATATATATATATATATATATATATATATATATATATATATATAAATTTAGCTGTAATATAAAGTGAGGACCTACTGTAGAGCACATGATGTGAGAACCGGCAGAAGGAATAAAAATTAAGGGAATTTTTTTATCCAGCAAATATTAATTCTAAAATAGCCTCAATTTTCTCACTAATATACACACAAAAAATGTAAGATAAAATTTTTTTGTTCCCTAAATATATTAAAACGAAGTGAGAACCTTATAAGCTACTATTCAACTCAGGCCCAACAATAATTTTAATGTACTACTAACATTCTGAGGACAGTATATAACTTGGACCTACCCAAGCGAGAGCTACGCATAGTTGCAACATTTAAGTAGTTATGTATATTCTGGCGATGGCGATAACGTCCTATAAATCTACGCATGAAGGTAGGTCCATAGATTTTTATTCCGGCAAATTCAGTTGTTTTGACTAGTCGTTATATGTTTACGTTTTTTTATATTGTGACGATTCAGGGTCAGACGTTCTGTCTCAGAACGGTGCGTTTGAAATAAATTCATTTAAACATAAGATGTTTTTGCTCAATTAATATCTCATTAAAGTAATAATTTCTTGGATATGCTTCATACAATATACAGTTTGAGCCATAATTATAGCTAGAGAAGACATATATTGTTTTTTCCCCATTAATGAGTCACCCTATATGAACCATTCGTACTGCAATTTTAATAAGAAAATAAACAGATATATGATCCGTCTCTAGATACTCAATAGGATGTTAAACTCATTGCAAAAAGTATACATATTGAAAAAATGTAGTTTTTTATACTATCTTGTAATTTTAAATTATCTCCGTCAGCTTTGTATGTTATAACATTGCTACGTTAAAAAATGTTCAGTGTTATTATATTGTTAAAATTGTATGACAAGTTTTCGAGATATAGGGTGTTAAACATCGGAAATGTTTCCATTTTCTTATCAGATTTCTCATAGCAGACATGTATTATTTCCGTACATTGCTGGAAAGATAATTTCGCATTATTTGACAAAAATATTAAATAAAACAATTACCATTAATTATCTTTGATTACAGTGTGTTTCCAATATATGTAACATGTTTTTCAGAAAACCCATTTTTTATTACAACGATGAATACATAAGATGTAATCGCACAATTAATAAGAAATGAGTTCTTGGATGTGTTCATATATTATACAGTGTAAGTCGTAAATATGGCTATAGTGGGGATATACCATTTTTTACCATTAATGAGTAACCCTGTATAAACTACAATACTTTAATTTGTACAATTTTTGCAAACCTGTAGAATTTAGTGTGACGAGTCGTTGATTTCTATAATTTAATATAAACATTCCAGGACGCATGGTTTATACAGGGTTACCTATTAATGGAATAAACAATAGATGCCCCCTTTAGCAATATTTACAACTTACACTGTAATGTATGAATACGTCCAAAAATATTTTTTTGACATTATATTAACTGAACAATTAGATCTTCTTATGTATTCAACATTATAATAAAAAAATGAGTTTTCTAAAAAACATGTTACGTATATGAGACACCCTGTAATAAAAAAAATAATTATAGTATTTTTTGTGGAATATTTATGTCAAACAATGTGCAAACCACGTCCTCTGCAATAAAGGGAAATAAACACATCTATTATGAGAAATCTGATGGGATAAAGGTGACATTTCTGAAATTTAACACTCTATATCTCGAAAACTAGCCATCCAATTTTAATAATATTCTGCTCAGTAAAACACTGAACATTTGTTAACGTAAAAATGAATAATATTCAAAGTTGACGGAGAGAATTTAAAACTACGGGGTAGTATAAAAAATACATTTTCTCAGTATGTATAGTTTTTGCATTCAGCTAAACATCCCGTTGAGTATAAAGAGACGGATAATATCTATTTAATGTCTTATTAAAATTTCAGCACGAATGGTATGGACAGGGTGAGTAATTAATAGGAAAAAATAATATATGCATTCTCTAGCTATATTTATGGCTCACACTGTATATTATATGAAGCACTTCCAAGAAATTATAATTTAACGAGATATTAATTGTGCAATAAAAAATATATTTTTTCAAAAATCACATGTTACGTATTTTTTAAATACCCTGTAATCCACCAAAACTTATGACAATTGTTTTGTGAAATATTTACGCCCAATAATGTACAAATCACAATTTCTCCAATAACCGGAAATAAAGCACGTCTATCATTGAGAATACGATATCAAAAAGCGGCATTTTCGATGTTTAACACTCTGTATCTCGAAAACTAGTCATAAAATCTGTTTGAGCGCATAAACTCTTTTGTCAGAACGTCAACTTCTACAACATACCAAAATTGCAAACAATTTGACGGAAGTCCATTTTTCCATAAGAAAGGTGTCTGGTCCTTTAAAGAAGCAACTTCCAGACCATATAATAGTGATTTCTATAGTTGAACAGATTTGAAAAAAAGGTGAAACAACATCAAGAAGAAACTGTGCAAAGGTTAGTGAAATATTTTGATGAATAACGTAAAATAGAATTAGAAAACCTTTAACTAATATTGATAAACAATAATGCAAATAGTAGCACAAGTTAATGAAACAGTTAATGAAAGAATGCAAATAGTTGAGTCAGATATAAAACAGATAAATGATGACATTAAGACCATAAAAAATGCCATGGATACTCTTGAAACCAAAGTAGGTGACCTCGATTCCATATCCAAAGCCAAGTAATATTTGAAATCAGTTCAATTCAAGACCAAGTCAGTTCCATTAAAAAACAGTACAGTGAAGTACAAGATAAAATCAGTGTCATCCAAAACAAGGTAGAAACAGAAATTAAAAAATTCAACAGGACTTACAGCGAGAAAAATACAAAACACCATTAGTATCAAAGGTTCCGTTAGCAAACCACTCACATTAGATGGCAGTTCATCTTGGCTCATGTATAAACGGCAATTTGAAGCCGTGGCTACAGCTAATGGATGGGATAACCAAGAAAAATCTACCTCTGGTGTAATTTCCTTAAAAGGTCCGCCTTAGAAATCCTCCAAAGCATTCCAGTCAAGGCAATTTCGACATCCATCCTGGACAAAAGATACGATATCAATCCCTGAGCCAAGTATACCAGGTGCAACTAAGTGAAAAAACGCAAAAATCCGGAGAGAGCTATCAAGAATTCGAAGCAGAGATCAGACGGTTAGTACACTTGTATTACCCAGACCTGCCCGAGGAAACGAAAGACCAATTGGTCACACAGAATTTCATAAACGGTATCAGGGATGTGGAAGTACAAAGAACTATAAGACTTAGTGGCATCAAGAAAAGTAATGAAGATTTACTTCGGGCCTTGGAAGTAGAAGCAGTCATGAATATGTCCAAACCGTGGGTGCGAGCAGTTTCCTTCATCCAGGACGAACAAGAACCATCTTCCAGGCAGTGTTGTTCGGAATCCATAAACTTCTAGAACGATCACAAAGAACTAACCACAGAGGAGCATGCTACCGGTGTGGACGGCCAGGGCACATTCAACGTGACCGCAGAGTGGGGCTACCTGAACGATCATCAACCAGAAGTAGCCAAAACAACAACTTCACCAACCAGGGAGACTCCAATCAGTCAGCATAAGGGGGCGAATGCTGACTAACCCTCCACCAGCCCCCAGAACAGTATCCATCGGGGATTTTGCCGATATAGCAGCAGCCCACTCATCAGGGGCACCATCAATGGCCGAGCAATTACCATCACCGTCGACACCGGCGCCGCTGTGTCCATTGCCAAGTCCGGAGTTTTGAGCGCATCAGAAATCCGGCCAGTTACCAACAACATCCAGCTCAGAACAGTCACCGGTGAGTCCATGTCAATACAGGGTGAGGCAGATGTAGTACTATAATTAGGGGACAACCGAATCCGGCATAGGGTCCTGGTAGCGAATATTGAGGACGATTTCATACTGGTATGGACCTAACCAGCCAGCATGGACCCGAGATATGATGTTCTTCGGTTCCTAACTGAGGAATTTGTATTGACACGGCCCGTCAACAGTTCAGCCACCTCCATAAAAATTGAGGTAAAATCCTCAACCAGAATTCCCGGTCGAACGGAACAGATAATTGATTGGCAGCTAGAAAGCAATCCTGAGAGCTGCGTTGGAATGGTGGAGCCCGTACACTCGGCTCATGACTACTTAGTTGGACGGGCTATAGATAAAACCGGACGAAATATACCAATTAGAGTCCTGAATTTGCCCAGCAATGACATTAGAATTGCTAATGGTCAAGATATAGCTTGTTACGAGCCAGTAGAGACCATCATCAATGGCAAGAAGTGTACCAGACATCAGTGAAGAAGACAGGTCCCAGTAAAGAGTTCCTACAACAGTTGCTGACATTTTGACACACCTTACACCAGAGGAACAAAAGAAAGTAAAGCATTTTTCGCAGAGTACTGGCAAATTTTCAACAGGTAAGATAGAACCACCGGTCGCACCAAGATCATTCAGCACCGAATAGACACCGGAAAGGCTCAACCTATCAGAATACCACCTAGACGACTACCATTAGGGCAACAACAAACAGTCGAAGAAAACATCGAGTCCATTTTACAAAACGGAGTTATTGAGCCATCCATAACCCCATGGTCTGCTCCCGTCGTGCTAGTTAAAAAGAAGGATGGAACCACCCGATTTGCGTGGATTACAGCAAGCTGAATAACGTCACGAAGAAAGACAGCTATCCACTACCCCGAATTGATGACACTCTGACCACACTAGCAGGCTCCCGTTGGTTCTCCACACTAGACCTAAAGAGTGGATATTGGCAGGTTGGTCTACATGAAAACGACAGAGAGAAGACAGTGTTCTCCACTAGTAAAGGGCTGTTTCAGTTCACGGTCTTGCCCTTTGGGTTATGTAGTGCTCCCGCAACATTCGAGAGGCTAATGGAGTATGTCCTGAGCGGGTTAACATGGTTAACGTGCTTATTATACCTCGACGACATTTTGGTTATGGGTAAAACCAGAACTCAGATATTAACGCCAACCTGAGACTCAACCCGAAGAAGTGTTCCATGTTCCAAAAAAAAGTAGAGTTTTTGGGCCACGTTCTTTCCGAGTTAGGAATCCCCACCAACGAGGACAAGATAGAAGCCATCCGTGATTAACATTAACTCCGAAGCTTCTTGGGCCTATGTCCTACTTCAGGCGATATGTTGAGGGATTTGGCACCATTGCCGGGCCTCTACATTGGCAGACCACTGAGAAAGAGACCTTCCGTGGAATCATGATTGCGAAATATCATTCAGAGACTGAAGGAAGCACTATGTTCCAGGCCAATCCTAGCCTTTCCTACACACTCCGGCAAGTTCATTTTAGACACCGACGCTAGCAACAGAGCTTTGGGGGCCGTCTTACCCCAGGTGCAAGATGGTGATCGAGTACTACAGCCGTGAATTCTCGAACCGGAAAGAAATTATTGCGTCACCACAAAAGAACTTCTTGCAATAATAAGGGATGTAGATCATTTCCATAAATACCTCTATGGTCGTCATTTCTTAACCCGGACAGATCATGCCGCCCTCAAATGGCTACTGGACATGAAGACACCGGAAGGACAACTGGCAAGATGGATGGAGAAATTACAGCAATACGATTTCAAGGTGGAACATCGTGCCGGCCGTTTGCACAATAATGCCGATGCCCTATCAAGAAGACCCTGTAGAGTAGAATGCGGACATTGTCTGAAGACCGAACAGCGAGAAGGTATCTCCATCAGACAGATCTTAGTGCAGGCCAATGAAGACTGGACAACGGAACAGTGCATCTTGTCGCTCAAAAAGAGAGGGGCACCTAGACCAGGATGGGACGAAGTAGCTAGATACTCGGGCGTCCTGAAATCGTTATGGGCCCAATGGGACTCTCTAAGAGTAAAGAATGGTAAGCTCAAGCGAATTTGGGAAAGCACTAACGGTCGAGAAACCAAGTCCCAGCTGGTAGTTCCAAAAAAAGGTACCAGCCATCCTAACCGAAGTACATGATGGGATTATCGGGGGTCATCTGGGTATGAATAAAATCCTAGACAAAGTTCGCCAGCGGTACTACTGGGAAATTACTTCGAACAGTCAGAGCTTGGTGCCGAAAAATGTGACACCTGTGCAGCCAGTAAGAGCCCGAAGACCCCGACCAAGGACAGAATGCTGCAGTACAATGTGTGCGTTCCCTTTGAGAGAATTGCCATCGATGTCGCCGGTTCATTTCCGGGAGTGTGAGGGGGAACAAATACATTTTGGTCGCAATGGATTACTTCAGTAAATGGCCTGAGGCATAGACGACTCTCAATCAAGAGGCAGCCACAGTAGCGACGGTGCTGGTAGAACAGCTATTCAGCGGATTTTGCGTCCCGTTGGAACTACATTCAGACCAGGGGCGTAACTTCGAATCGAATGTATCCTAGAAGGTCTGTTCGATGTTTGGGATCTGGAAAACAGGAACAACACCATTGCACCCACAGTCAGCGGAATGGTGGAAAGATTCAACAGGACATTGGAACAAGACCTGATTGGGATGAGCATATTCATCTAACCCTGTTGGCATATCGCTCGGCCGTCCATAATAGTACAGGCCTGGCTCCAGCCAGGGTCCTATTCGGAAAGAGCTGCGATTACCCTGTGATTTGACTTTTCGCTCCCCCGAAGAACCTTCCCAAGCCATCAACGATTATGCTCCGACATAACATGTGGCAATACACGAATTAGCCCGAACGCAGATGTTGGCCATCAGTGACCAGATGAAGACATAATATGAACTCAAAGCCAATTCATTCGGGTTGCAAGAGAGGGACAAAGTCTGGCTATACAACCCCCAACGGAGCAAGGGTATATCTCCTATGGTGGTCCATACGAGGTGGTCAAGAGGATTAATGACGTCGTCTACCGTATCCGTCGATACCTCAGGGCTAAGTTAAAGGTGGTCCATTTAGATCGACCCGCTCCTTACATGGAGAGGATGTTTCTGACGGGACGATCAGAATTAAAAGGATGGTAGTGTTATAAATTATCTATTCCGTCCTTGGCGAGTAGCGTAAAACATTTTATTTCAATACATCAATCGCTAAGAGGACAAAAAAATTTATCTCGAAATAACTCGACAACTCTAAATTGACACTCGGTTTTGCTAGAAGAATTCGATGCGGATTTTAAAAGGAGCGGCCAGCATCGAGGAGTTAGTTATTTATTGCGAAGAGATTATTTCGTGTTATTATTGTGATATTCGAATCAGCTCAGTGAATATTTGATGTAAATAAAAGTTTCTAGAAAGTGATACTTAGTGAATATTAGTTTTTAATTAATTGAAACCTCGGAGTTTATAACAATATCTAGCCTCAAATATTTTATTCCTGAAGATTGTCAAAGAATAAACGGAAATTAGAATTTTCAGTTTAACTGTAAACATCGACCAAAGAAATTTACTACTTACTTAAAACGTCAATGGAAATAACATGTATATTAATAAATAGAATTTTATACCAGCCTGCACTCTTAGTGAGAACTGTACATGGTTGCCGAATATATGTCCTCACTTATTGCATAGAATAATATTTGAATAGTCGTAAAAATATACGTCGTGAAAATATACATACGGTGAAGCGCCCTCAGTCTAAAATTCGGTGAACTAAATTTCATTTTTCGTCAAAGTGAGGTCCAGTCAAAATAATGCTAGAATTAATAATTACACATTTTGGACTATTTGGGAGTGATATACAAAGTGAGGACCGTATACGGTCCTCTCTTTGACTTGGACCTCACTATTACGGGAATTTCTTTGAGAGGTGGCTCACTTCTTGCTCTGGGCAAATTTATATATATATATATATATATATATTAATGGTGTTATTATATATTAGATTTTGTTTTAATAATTCACTTTACTTTATTATAATGATATTAGTTTCTATATAATAACTCCACACAATCTTTTTATTAAAAATTCTCGACTCTTGAATCTCCTCCTCAGTAGGGATTCTAAACTGTTGTAATGACTTCTCAATAAGAACTTTAGACTGTTATTTACCTTTCTGATTAAACTAACCTTTTACTTAACTTACCAAAACTTGATATTTAAAGTAAAACACAGAATATAGTATTATTATATTATAACTCTTTTTTTTTTCAATCAACATATATATAAATTATCAAATTAAATATAAGTTAATAAAATGATCAAATATTATTTAAATGTATCAATTAACAAATTCTTATCATTTTTTTTAATTAATCTAAAAAGTTTTGAATATTTGAATAGTTCTTTTCTATTTTACAATTACTTTTTAAATGACATGAAATTATAATATGCAATTCTGATTTTCAATTTTTGATCCTAAACGCGTTAATAAAAAATATTTTCCAATGAATCAAACTTTATAAACTAGTTATTAAAATTATGAATGTTAATAGTAGAGCGCCAATTAAATTGTTTTATAAATAAATCTTTGTATTAAAAATACCTTTTTCACTTTGAAGCTTTCAAAGTGTTATCACAACGTTTTAACTTGTCCTCTTGTATCCTAGTGATTAAATGACGATGATGTCCAGGTATACTCTCTACTTTGACTGCTTCCAAAATATATATACGGCTTATCCCCAACCTTTACTATTTTCTTTCCAAAATTATTTAAATAGATATACTGCTTCACCTCATACCTTTGCTACTTCTTTCCAAAATGGTTTAAATAAAATGTAATACTTTATCTTTAACTTTTGCTGCTTTCCTTTCCAAAAATTGTTCAAATAGATGTACTGCTTTACCTCAAGTCGTAACTTCATTTCTTTTCTAATACTCCGTATTGTATTGCAAAACTATATATCACTTGCCTTTTGATCTGCTACTTTTCCTTGGATGATAGGTGTTTATTTTGTTCACAAATTCTACTAGATCTGGACTTTTTTTTACAAAATTTTTAAAGTTCTGTCAAGGTTTGACATTAACTGTCCCTTTTAACTTCAATTAGAGTTTACTGTTACACTGCCAAATTTATAATCTCCCCCTCTTCCTGTCTGCACTCGCTTATATAGTTTTTATTCTGACATGGTATCATATTCCATTTTTTCTCCCTTTATTCTTAATTTTGATTTACCATTTTAAAATATAACACTCCCTTTGTTTATTAATCTCCCATTTACTCAATTTTGATTGCCACCTTTTTATTTAAATAAAATTTCAAATCATTACTTTTCTACGCCCTGTGTCAAATATTGTCACTTTCAATCTTAGAGCATTTACTTTCTAGAGATAGCCTGCAGTGCACAAATGTCGAGGTAAGACTAAGGAGAGAGAGGGCAATAGTGAGGGCAAGAGGCTATTTCACTCGGTTGGAGCTGCTTCCAATACAGCATGTTGTCATTGGCTGCTTCCACCCACTAAGTGAAATAGCCTCTTACTGTCTCTATTTCCCTCTCTTTCTAGTGTTGCCACGATTTTATGCTTGACAGGCTATATCTAGATGGTAAATGATCTAAGCTTCCAATTTAATTGTTCCACAATGTCAAAATTTCTAAAAACTTTCTCGGTGTTGTACAAAAAAACACATGTTCTATCGAATTCTGTACCCTCTCTGTCTATCTGATTAAATTTCATATTAAACGCTTCACCTGTTATCTCGTAATTTTGATCCAAATACTTCTGACATTTATGATTTTCATTTACAAATTTTAAAGTGAAAATATTCAGTTTCTATTAATGATTTATTCTAAAATGTGTTTATGAAATATCAAATTGTCCAAATCCCGATTAATTTAAATTTTGACGTTTAGATGAATTATTTGCATATCAGTTTTCAAGGTAAGATTTACTTTTTCTACTTATTAAATGTTTTTATTGTATTATATATGTTGAATAGACTATTCTTATCAAATTATTAACATCCCTAGATATTCTATTTTATAAGCTTCATTAAGTGACAAATGTGTTATTCTTTAAAATCTTCCTTTTGATCATTTATTCTCTTTGAATTGCATATTGGGTTTCATTTCATTTTTACATTTAAAAGAACTATCTTTCCAAAATTTCAATTGTATATTTTAATATTGGCTTTCAATACATAAAATACGATATTATAAATCTCCCTTTTTCTCTTCCTATTTTGATCTTGGATTTTTTATTTACCAAAATTATTTTAACTAAAATCTGCATATTTCAATATGTCAGATTTTGTTTCAATAATTTTTCTAAAATAAACATGTCATCTTGACAACTAATAACCAAACTTTTTATTATGTCAGATTTGACATCACCTTGACAACTATTCAACTCTTTTTATAGATTCTGTACACTTTTAATGTCCTTTCCATGGAAAAAATTATTGGAACAAAATCTACAGAATTCGATAGAACATGTGTTTTGTACAACACTTAGAAATTTTTAGAAATTTTGAGGTGAAGCAGTATATCTATTTAAATAATTTTGGAAAGAAAACAGTAAAGGTTGGGGATAAGCAGTATATATATTTTGGAAGCAGTCAAAGTAGAGAGTATACCTGGACATCATCGTCATTTAATCACTAGGATACAAGAGGACAAGTTAAACCGTTGTGATAACACTTTGAAAGCTTCAAAGTGAAAAAAGGTATTTTTAATACAAAGATTTATTTATAAAACAATTTAACTGGCGCTCTACTATTAACATTCATAATTTTAATAACTAGTTTATAAAGTTTGATTCATTGGAAAATATTTTTTATTAACGCGTTTAGGATCAAAAATTGAAAATCAGAATTGCATATTATAATTTCATGTCATTTAAAAAGTAATTGTAAAATAGAAAAGAACTATTCGAAAATTCAAATCTTTTTAGATTATTAAAAAAAAAATGATAAGAATTTGTTAATTGAATACATTTAAATAATATTTGATCATTTTATTAACTTATATTTAATTTGATAATTTATATATATGTTGATTGAAAAAAAAGAGTTATAATATAATAATATACTATATTCTGTGTTTTACTTTTAATATCAAGTTTTGGTAAGTTAAGTAAAAGGTTAGTTTAATCAGAAAAGGTAAATAAACAGTCTAAAGTTCTTATTGAGAAGTCATTACAACAGTTTAGAATCCCTACTGAGGAGGAGATTCAAGAGTCGGAGAATTTTTAATAAAAAGATTGTGTGGAGTTATTATATAGAAACTAATATCATTATAATAAAGTAAAGTGAATTATTAAAACAAAATCTAATATATAATAACACCATTACAATATATATATATATATAATATTTTCTTCGACCTTATATATAAAATTGTGAATGTATTTTCTTGATAGTAGGTCGTTCAAAATGATAAAATCATGTTCATATTACATGTTTTATTGATGACGTTTCGGTCAAGTTTTTTTCAAATCTATTCTAAAAGTCAATTCTATTTATAATTTAAGAACTGATGCAATTATAATAAACTTACCTAAGGCGTGAGTAACTGTAAAACTTAACTAAATGTTGCTGTTATTTTCACATTTTGACACACTTGAATTAAACTAACGACAAACAATCTGGCTATTCTTAAAGAACGATAAAAACTAATCCAAAGTGACCTATTTGTTGTTTTTACTATATCGGAGAGTTGATTTCTGGTATTTACTAATTGTCAAATTTATTTCAGTTTTAAGTATGAGTTATACATCTGGGACTTGTACATTGATATTTTATTAAGCTTTTTCTGTTCATATGTAGCCCATACAGTGCAATGGGCTTTTAGGTGCCATTGGTGTTGGTTGATTTTATGTACCATTCGGTTTTTATCTTATTACTACTTCTATGTATTGTGACGTCGAGGAAATTTATTTTTTCATTGTGTTCAACTTCGATAGTGAACTGAAGTCTTTCATGGTATGAATTGAAACAATTTAGTATGTAGTCAACTTTATTCTTAGGAATTGCGGTGAATCAAGGTCTTCCATTGGCATTTGTGCAATTACGCTGGAAATGGCTGATCCCATTGCACAGCCATTAATATGTTTCTAAATTGTATTTTCAAAATTAAAATATGTGGACTCTAGAGTTAGATGACAGCCTGTATAAACTCATCTTGAGAGATATCTGTGTGTTCTTTTATTTCACCCCATTTTTAGGGTTCCGTATATACAATATACCGATACCCTTATAATATCACTCAGGATTTCTGCCTCTGTACATCACAGCAATTTTCTCCTAAACTACTGGACGGAAGAGGTTGAAATTTGGTACCAATGTATAGTTTGGTGACCCGATCAGCAGTACATATCGTAAATGAAGAAATTTTTATTTTAGGGGTACTTCTGGGGGGAAAAACTAAAAAAAATCTACCGTTCCCCCCCTGATCTCCGAAACTACTGAGCTTAAAATTTTGAAAAAATAGGAAATATAGATCGTTGGGCGTACTTTACAGGAAAAATAAGGAGAAACCTTTAGTATTAATTTTGGAGGGCAAATTATAAAATTAAATGAAAATATAAAACTAAATTTTTTTTCAAACGCATCATGTAATATATCAAATGAAAGGTCCCATTCTGAGGAACACAGATATATTTTTTTCATATTTAAAAAAAATCAATTAAAAAGATATTAACGAAAATATACCAAAATTTACCCATTCCCCCCCCTATCTCCGAAACTATAAAACATATAGTTTTGAAAAAAATTAGAAGTACAGAGTCTGACCTGAAGTTTACTGGAAAAATAAGGAGAAACCTCTACTTTTAATTTTGGGGGGCAAAATATAGAATTTAATGGAAAATATAAAATTAAATTTGTTTCTAACCCATCATGTTATATATCAGATGAAAGGGCTCATTACGACGAAAACAAACATATTTTTTCATATTTTTAAAATAAATAAATTAAAGGATATTAACAAAAATATAAAAAAACCATTCCCCCGCCCTTATCTCCGAAACCACAAGTTGGAAAATTTAAAAAAAATGGAGCTATAGCCCCTCACCTGAACTTTACTGAAAAATTAAGGAAAAACCTCTAATATTTATTTTGGGGGGCAAATTATAGAATTAAATGGAAAATATAAAATTAAAATTGTTTCTAACCCATCAAATGAAAGGGCTCATTATGACGAAAACAAACATATTTTTTTCATATTTTTAAAATAAATAAATTAAAGGATATTAACAAAAATATAAAAAAACCCATTCCCCCGCCCTTATCTCCGAAAACATAAGCTACAAAATTTTGAAAAAAATGGAGCTATAGCCCCTCACCTGAACTTTACTGAAAAATTAAGGAAAAACCCCTAATATTTATTTTGGGGGGCAAATTATAGAATTAAATGGAAAATATAAAATTAAAATTGTTTCTAACCCATCAATTGAAAGGGCTCATTATGACGAAAACAAATATATTTTTTTCATATTTTTAAAATAAATTAATTAAAAGATATTAACAAATATATAAAAAATTTTACCTATCCCCCTATCTCCGAAACCATATGCTGGAAAATTTTGAAAAAAATAAAGGTATAGCCCCTCACCTGAACCTTACTGGAAAATAAGGAAAAACCCCTAATATTCATTTTGGGGGGCAAATTATAGAATTAAATAGAAAATATAAAATTAAAATTGCTTGTAACCCATCATGTTATATATCAAATGAAACGGCTCATTATGACGAAAACATATATATTTTTTTCATATTTTTAAAATAAATAAATTAAAAGATATTAACAAATATATAAAAATTTTACCCATTCCCCCCTCCCTTATCTCCGAAACCATAAGCTGAAAATTTTTGAAAAGAATGGAAGTAAAGCCCGTCACCTGAACTTTAATGGAAAAATAAGGAGAAACCCCTATATTCATTTTGGGGGGCAAATTATAGAATTAAATGGAAAATAAAAAATTATAATTGTTTCTAACGGGTCATGTAATATATCAAATCACAGGGCTCATTATGACGAATACAAATATGTTTTTTTAATTTTTTTTAAATGAATATTTTAAAATATATTAAAAAATATTTTAAAAAAATTACCCATTCCTCCCGTTATTCCCCAAACTATAAGACCTAAATTTTTTGTTTATAGGAAGAATATTAAAAACTCCCTAATTCTATTATTAGAAAACCCCCATAGTAATTTTAGGGACAAATTATACAATTAAATGGAAATAAAGATTCAATTTTCAAACGCATCATGTAATATATCAGATAAAAGGCTCACTATGTGAATCACAAATATATCATATTTTTAAATAATTTATTTAAATTTATATAAAAAAATATATTTTATTTGTATTTTTAATAATTTGAATAACAGATTTAATAATTTATAATTTAAAACTTGGTCTATTTTGCCCTTTATCTTCCAATCTGCCGAACCTCAAAACTCAGACAGTAGATTATAAAAGACTTCTGAATCTGAATCCTGAAGAAAATAAAATAAAAACTCTATGTGTGGAAAATCAAAGTGTATATTTTTATAAATTTAAAACACTCCCTTTAAAAGATATAAGGGTAAATATAAGAAAATTCACACATTCCCTGCTTGCCTGAAACTGGAATATTAGAATCTTGAAGGTGGTACGGAACCCGAAGTATGCGAGTCCAACTCGCACTTGACCAAATTATTTGTTTATGATAGCGCTTACAATGGTGTTTGGAATACTAGTATATAAGGAGATTACATCAAGAGAAACCATTATATAATCGTCAGGAAGTTTTATTTCTTTGATTTTTTCTTTAAAATCCCAGGCGTTTTTTATTTAATAGTCATTTTTGTATAGAACTTTGCTCAAAATTTCGTTTTTTTTTACTTTATTGTTGAAATTGTTCCCTCTTTGTTGTATATTTTTTAATTTGTTTATAAAATTTGTTATATTACATGTATCAGCTCTTATTTTATCTTTCTCCGCGTTGTTAAGATTACTAGTACTATATTCAGTGTTGCATATGATATTAGTTATAGGAATTTCCTCGTGGTTATGAATTTTTTGTACGTAGTTAGGTCCTAAAGAAAAAATTTCTGTGACTTCATTCGGTCGGTGAATGTTAGTAAGATTTTCAATTCATTCTGTGTGGGGTGATTTCTTTCATTTTTTGGCTTTTGAAGCTTTAATTGTTTATTTATTTTTTCTTTGTTTGCCTTTTTGGAAAAGTTTTTCTGTTGTAAGATTACATTTTTCTATAATTTAAAAAAATATATTATATACATTCTTTACCTTAGTTTGTTTTGTAATTTTTTAATTAAAGTAGTTGAATCTGTTATGGACATCTTAAGAATTTTAATTATGAATTTCGGTAGGACTTTACATTTATACTCTCGCTGTAAGTTTACATTATAGAATTTAATATGAACTATTTAAATTTTAGAAAAGTAGGAGTTAATTATTCTGTTTTACATCTTAATAAGAATATTTTTCTATTTTTTTGGTTTGCTATTTTTTGAGTGATATTTTCATACTTCTTCAAAACTTGTCCGGAGTAAACACCATAGTTGTGTAGGAGTTGTGATAGGAAGGTACATGTTCATCCATGCCAATATAATTTTTTTTTGTATGATATTTTCTTCGACCTTACTTATATATAAAATTGTGAATGTATTTTCTTGATATTAGGTCGTTCAAAATGATAAAATCATGTTCATTTTACATGTTTTATTGATGAAATTTCGGCCCTGTTTTGGCCTTTTTCAAATCTATTCTAAAAGTTAAATCTATTTATAATTTAAGAAGCGATAAAGCGGCGCACTTGGCTCAAAAGAAAACAGTGACTCAAAAACATAAACTAACAGGATTTATTACAAAACAAAAACCTGCTGTCACCTCACTCCGTCAGACGACTGTCCACGACTTTTCTGACTTCTCCTTAGACTCTACCTGTTTATATGTCCTATCCAAAAGTCTCAGTTTTGCAGTGACGCCAAGAACTATCCCAACTGAAAGAATCATTTCTCAAGTTGAGGTAGCTTTGGTTGAACTAACAGATATTGAGGCTGAAGATACTCGTCATTGCTTGAGTACTCCGCACATCAAAGGCACCAAAATCAAACCTACTTCCAACGAAAGACATGCATTAAAACAACTACTTGACAACAGTGACATAACTATTCTTCCTGTCGACAAAGGTAGTGCGACTGTTCTTCTCAACACTAAGGACTATATTCACAAGATGAAATCTCTACTCCACACTCCAGACTACGAAATAATTAACAATAATTCGACTACTTACTTAGAGAAAAAGCCCAAGGAAATCATCAACACAACACATCTTCCTCTTGACGTCAAAAAGACCATCATTCCTCGTGAAAAATCTTCTAAAATTCCCAACATTTACGGACTACCCAAGATTCATAAGCCGGACATTCCTCTTAGGCCCATTGTCAGTTCGGTACAATCCTCGACAGAAGAATTAGCCTGGTACTTAGCCAAAACCCTTCAACTTCTAGCCGAACAAGCATCCTCGTACGTAATGAACTTTCTTCCTTTCTAGATATGTTAGGCGTTTATAGAATTTCAGTAAATGATATCCTGGTTAACTTCGATGTTGTATCTCTTTTCACCAATGTCCCCATTTCAGAAACGTTAGATATTCTAAATACAAAACACAATATCTCTTCTGACATTATCAAACTGGTACATCACTGTTCTTCTAACACATATTTGTCGTTTCAAGATACTCTGTTCAGACAAGTACGTGGGGCTCCGATGGGTTCACCTTTTTCTCCAGTGCTTGCTAACATCTTCATGAAACAAATCGAAACCCAGGCCCTAAACTCGTCTAATTTAAAACCTTCCTGCTGGCTTAGATATGTTGATGATACTTTTGCCATTTGGCCTCATGGCAGGGATTTGTTAGACTTCTTTATACAACACCTCAATGGTATACATTCTAACATTCAATTTCCAATGGAAATCGAATCCGATTTTTCGCTCCCGTTTCTTGATGTCCTCATAACAAAAACCACCAAAAGCACATTCTCACATACGGTCTATAGGAAACCACCTCTCCCCAATCGATACTTAAATGCCCAATCACATCATCACCCTGCCCAATTAAGTACTGTAATGAAATCTTTGGCACTTAGATCTATTCACTTACCAGACATTGAAAATAGACAAAACGAACTTAATAATCTTCAACAAAACGGTTATCATCCAGACCACATTGCACGCATATTTCGTCAATTGCAACAACCCCTCAGTACACCAACCCCATCAGAAACAGACCAACAACATCGGAAAGCCTTCCTTCTTTACATTCGAGGAGTCACTGACAAAATAGCACGAATCCTACACCGACATCAAATAAAGAGAGTCTTCAAAACCAGTTAAACTATAGCCAACTTAACCGGGAACCCTAAAGTCAAAGTATCTAATTAGAATCAAGGAGTTTACGAAATTCCCTGTCGCAAGTGCCCACAAAGCTACATCGGTCGTACAAATAGGCGCGTCAACCATCGAGTATATGAACATTCTTTGTCAGTTCGCAAAAAAATCCGACTTTCGCTCATCATAATATCCAAACAGGACACTCTATCAACTTCGAAGACCTTAGGACTATCGTATCTCTTAACTCCCTTAGGGCATCTACTATTCGCGAAGCTATAGAAATAGAGAAAAGACCCCTCTGTCTAAACCGACGCGATGACAGTTCTCGTCTTCCAACAGCATGGACCTCCGTAATTGCCAGATTAAACAAAGCAGACACGCCCACCAACACGCAACCAATCACAACACGGCCTCTACATCACGTTATGTCCCCTTCTAACCCAGCGCTAACTAAAAATATAAGAAGCAGAGCAGACTCAAATTCAGTTCAGTTACCTAATACTCTTGGGGAGTAGGCAGATTGAGGCCTCGAGTTCGATCTAGACTTTGAAACTCTTTTTCACTTATGTCTCTTGATAATGGCTCCAAAGTAGGGGTCGAAACGTCGAGTATATAATAAATTCAGACGCGGCTCTCACCCGGAACCTAGCTTTGTTCATAGTAATCAGCGAGGAAGCCTCTCAGAACATATATATATATATATATATATATATATATATATATATATATATTTATTTATTTATTTATTTATTTCAGTGATACTGTACATTTAACTTTAGCATTGTTATAAACTCACCCATGTTTAAGATTAACACAGTTAATAGCACATGTAAATTGTCTTTGATTTATACAGTCTTGATTACTACCACTTTTCATAACAGGAATCGGCTCTTGTGTCCATTCGTACAATGTTTCGATGTTGACAACTTTTATGTCTCACACATCTATTTCTTTCAATCATATTTTTGATAGCCTTTGACGAAAATACAATTTACATCCGTCAAATGGGTCCTTATACTGTTTATTTAAATATAAAAGTGGTCGCCCAGTGGCCGAAATTCTACTCTATTTCATCAAATTGTGAACATTATTGAGGTTGGCTTGTCAAAAGTATATGTCTAAAGTGGGGTAAAAACAGGAGAAGAAGGCGTCATGAATCCCCACCCCCAAATCGTTCATGTCATAATAACAACTCTATTAAAAAAAATTATGGGAATTTAATATAATACAGAATAAATAATTTTGAGAAATGCGTGACCCCCCAGTTTTTGGTGGGTTGCACTTTGTAACCTAAAAATTTTCTTCATTTGCAGTTTCAATCGAGTTTATAAAATATATGTCTAACAACCTTAAAATAACTGTAATCTTTAATACTAGTGTCCACTGATTGTCAATTTGTTACACCATACCTTCGGAGGATTGTGAAAATAGTGTAGTAATAAAATAATTAACTTATCAACAAAAACTTACAGAATAATTAAAACGAAAGTTGCTGCTACTTATCCGAAAAACCAATACTGATGTACTACATTGACTATTTTACTACTGAATAATAAACAACGCTTGATACTGAACTGTCGAAGATGGTCTTCACATGATTTGACAGCAAGTAATGCGTTTTTCATATATAATTACTCAATAGTTTGACCGTTTTCAAACGAAAAATATATCCAATAAAAATATTATTTATTCGTAAAATGGACATATGACCTAACTTACCATAACAAATCAGTACATGCCTTGAATTTTTTTATTTTAAATACACATTTTAGCTAAAAGCCAGTTATCTTGTATTAAAACCAAGATTTTTGCAGGAATTGAATCATGTAATATAAAAAAATGTTTATTAGTTAAAATGCATGAACACAAAAGAGTAACTGAGTAACTGATTCCCTACTTAAAAATAACACAGCCCCACCAAAAAAAGTCTTGTGCATCGGACCGGATCTATGTAGGCCTATATTTTTGGGGTCGTCCGGGGTCAGTTTGACCTCATCAGGTCAGGGTCAAGGTCATTCCAGGGTCAAATTGCCATAATCTAATCAAAAAATCTGAAAAAATTCATATGTGTTTTTGGGGTCCCTGAAACAGAATCCGGGGTCGGTTTGACCTCATCAGGTCACGTTCAAGGTCAGGTAAAGGTCAAATCTCCAAAATCTAATCAAAAAATCTGAAAAAATTCATACATCTGTTTTTTGGGTCGCTAAATCCGAATCTAGAATAAGTTAAAGTGTTACTCCAAAGTCATACTGAGATATTCCTAATGTCAATGTCATCGAGTTTTTTTTTCAACTACAACGCAAGATCGAATTAACTTAAAAGAAATTAACGATACAAATTGTAGTAAATTAAGATGTCATTTAAATCGCTGAAACCGAATCTTTATTTTTATTTTAAGTAAGTGTCGAGATCATTAGTTCAAATTTAATAGCCATCCCGCGGGACTGGTAAAGCATATAAAAAGATGATAACTCATAACGATAGAATTTATTAGTATGTTTTTCATATATTTTTAGAGCCGAGTCGTTATTTATTCAACAAAACATCTTTGAAAATTTTGATGCTTCATAGGCTGAATGTTACCTATTAGATAGCCATCGACCGATGAACACAACCTCTACACAAGACTCAGCACCCATAACCTCTCATTTCATCGAGCTACACGATGTCACCGAACAACCTAACCTATACACACACCACTCAGTCCCCATTACATCTCAGACAGCCATCGGCCCTCCCAAACTATGAGACCCTTCAGCTCCCCAGCCAATCACCCTTGACATAACCTATAAACACAAAACGTCTCGTTACAGCCCACACCGGGGGTCCCTCGGACAGTTAAAGACAACACACATAATCTATATACATATAACCTCGCAATTACACATAACCGAGGGCCCTCCATCAACCACCATTAGCCCCCAAGATTTGCCCCAAGGGCAACATTGAACATTTTTCCATTTGGTAATTTTGACATCCCGTCCATTGTATGGCTACAACTGCCTCTAAAAAACAATATCTTTGTATTAAAATGGAGAGCAACACGTATTTGACGTGTTTGAGATTTTTGATATTTGATATTACAGTTTTACCGTTTTCTATATGAATGACATTTTAAATATTTTTGGGGTTATTAAGATTTTCAACATTTTCAACGTGTGGCAGTTAGAGACAGTTTCGCCATTTTCTAGTTTTATAATATTTTTGATATCTTCATTTTATAATTTTTCGTCACTTAACATTTTTTATATTTCCGACATTTAGTTAATTTTTTTAAGATTAATCTGCGATTAATCAATATTCAACAGGTTTCAATCCCCATTCTTTCGATAAATTTAATTAATGTCTTCATTCATTTTAAAAAAGTTAGTTTTTGTTACCTAAAAATTAATGAATCCCACCCCTAACTTTTTTTTTCAAAATTTCATACACTACTATTAATTTAAAGAGTTAAAATCATAATTCTCGTTCCCGACAAATGGAGATTTACATATATATATATATATATATATATATATATATATATATATATATATATATGGGCAATTTCAATACTTTTCGATGAATATTCTGGGGGCCGATTACGGATTGACACCAAATTTTAGTTTCTTCTTTTACATCAAAAGGTAAGACTTTTTGCCAATTTTCAGCTTTCTTGGTGTCCCTGGGCCCGAATAAATACCCTTAGGAGGGCCAAAATAAGCCATTTTTACCTTGTATTTAAAATTTTGTAACTGGACTATTTCTTATCCGCTTTCAATTCTGACAGCCCCCGTTTATTTGTCATAAGCTCTAGTATTTGTGAAACAGTATTCGGAACCGGTAGTTTTTGGGGACTAATTCAGTAAGGACGAAATTTTGAAAATTTTGCTATTTTCTGATAGCCGTCAAAATTACACCAGTATACTTAGGTTTTTTTTAATAGTGCGTGCTGGAAAGGTTTTTCGATTCTGTTCAAACTAGAAGTTATAAATTTTAATTCTATTTAGTGGGTTCGGAGATACAGTCGTTTGAATATAGTGAGTTTCATAAAAAAACTCGTGTTTTCAAATTTTCGAACTAACGGTAGTCATTTCTCGTTAAATAGCTCTGTGCAAATATAACACCCTGCTTATAGAGATTTTATTGGCCCGAGCCTTTATATACCCTATATACCCGTCAGAAAATCGAGTATTTTGACCAAGTTTGCCAACTCACCTTGTTGTCTTGGTTCCCGTCTCTTTCATCATAGTAGAGCACTAAGGTATTTGGCGTGCTAGAGACGAAGAAAGTAGAAAGTAAAACCTTCAATATGTGTGGTAATGAAGGAATTTAAAAGCTCTTTAAAATATCAGCTATCAAATAAAGCCTGTTTCAATTTGAGGTTAATTTTTAAATTTTTAATAAAATACACAAATTATTTGAGAATGTTCAAATCTTTTATTTTAAATGATAGTACAATTGTTTCGGTTTAGTAATGGAAAACAATAGCTTGTAAGTGACCACCTGCTGCTGTACGACAAGCTTATAATCTTTTGCCAAATTTTCGATAACTCTTTGGCATAACTGCGGTTCAATTACTTGAAAACAGTCAATAATGTTCTCCTTTAGGACATCAATTGTTTGTATATCGTTGGCATAGACCTTTTCTTTCAAATAGCTTCTTAGGAAGAAATCTAGAGGTGTTATATCGAAAGATCTAGGCGACCAATTAATGTTTCCTATTCGAGCAATTAATCGATTAGCAAATTTCTGTGTCAAAAGATTGATTGTTTCTGCTGCTGAATAAAATGTTGCACCGTCCTGTTGAAACTACATATTCTGCACATCAATATGCTCCAATTCATCCAACAAAAAGTTGGTAATAATCGTTCGATATCGATCACCATTCACAGTGACAGCATATCTATTGTCATCTTCAGAAAAGTATGGAGCAATCACTCCACCAGCCCAAAAACCACACCAAACAGTTACTTTTTGTAGATGCATCGGTCTCCCATTATTTCTCAAGGATTTGCTTCATCCAAGATTGGACAATTTTGCTTGTTAACAAATCCACCCAATTCAAAATGTGCTTACTTCATCGCTGAAGATGATTTTGTTAAAAAAATCACATTTTCAAGTTTCTGTTGCATGGCCCAATTAACGAGTTGACGACGTAAACCAAAGTCTGTTGGCTTTATTTCTTGCGTTATCTGAACTTGTAAGCCTTTAAATGAAGATCTCTGTGCAAAATTCAGAATAAAGTGGTTTTTGGAATGTTCAATTGCTGTGCACGATGACGAATTGGGTTTTTGGTTGTGTGTTGTACGAAATCTTCTTCCAACTTCTGCCTAACTTTCACCAATTTTAAAATAATTTTTAATAATAAACACGCGTTACTCAATCGAATATCTCTCCATTTTTAATAACCAGAATATTTCTACTTGTCATCTGTTAAATAACACATGATATTCTAGTAAAAAAAATATAAATGACGGCAAATTTAAAAATTAACCCCAAATTGGAACACCCTTTATATGAACGGTAGGTTTGCTGACTTTGATATTTAAAGCGTAATAGCTTCCTTTCTAGAGAGTAAAAATCTTGTTAAAAACATTAACCTAAAGGTTCGTACTTATTTTATAGTTTAATAATTTTTGATGAACTAAAGGTTTTTTTGAACTTTTAATTTTGGTATCTTCGATGTCGTATTAAGTACGTACTAACTTCGTTATTCATAATGATACGCTATGCATATATTTTTGCTTGTTTGACTTATGTTTATATAAGTTCGTACTTTAAGTACCTATGGTTTGGAAGGCTGTCATATGCCCGCCAGCAATCAGTGTGCACCGTTGTCCGTTATTCTATTAGCGGCAGCAGAACTTCGGCAGATCTTACATTCTCTGGGCATACTTCAAGGCTCAGGTCCTCACTCCCATCTTCGAGGAACCCAATCACTCGATACTTGTTATTCTTGTTGTTTTTTTCCTTTGTGACTTACAACTATGCGAAAAAAACTCAAGTTGTGCTTTAGGGAGCATCCATTCTCCACGAGATCAAGACATAACATATGAAAAATGAGCCCCCGCGCCGCCTCCGTACATCCACAAAGAGGGGGACCATTCGGATCCTGGCAATCCTTTTGTTGCGCTTGATGGAACGCACACACAGCAGATGGAAGCGCAGTGGTGGGTTGTCAAAAAGTTTTTTCGCAAAGACAATTAAAATCACATCAAAAATTGTGGAGTACCTGTGGAAATTTAAGCCATAAAAATACAGAGTATGTGAATTATAAAATGCTCTCATGGGTATTCAATAATTATCAGAAGAAAATAGGTCAATTGCAGCATCAACCTGATTTTAGTTGATAATCTACAAATTACAAAGTGTTGAGAGTTGCTGTTCCGTAACTACGATAGTGGTGGAATTTAAAAAAATTGAACTATATACCCCAATTAGTTTTCAGAAAATTTTAAATAAAACTATTATCAATATTTTATTTTTTAAATATATTATTAGTAGGTACATGAAATTGATTATTACCTAATTTTTATACTTTGCATGAAACGAATTTTAATATTAACTTTTAATATCAATGGCTGATTTCTTGAATGATATTTTTCGTTGAGCCGCATCGCGGGGAGTTTTCAAATTATAAACATGTGTGACGTTACTAGGTACACATTTATTTAGCATGTCCGTTGCCGTTTAGCTATTTTTTTTATAGACTAAAAACAGAATTAGCCTAAAATTATATTATCGCTATATATATATATATATATATATATATATATATATATATATATATATATATATATATATATATAATATTTTGTTACATATTATATATGTAGTAAGCACACGAAGCGCCTGCCTCTAAACGTTGTTCTGTTTGGCGTAGCAAATTCTGGCCTATAGCTGTTTGTGGTTGCCTATGCGCTATTGCGAATCAACATATATAGGATAAACTTTTACCTGGCTAGTATGAATCGTAGTTCGACCCGATATAAAAAAAGCAATTGGGATACTGTGCAAGAAATACAGCAATTATAGAATGTCGTCTGTCATATTCACTTTCATTTTCACATTAACTATATTGAGTACTGTGATAAACCTATATTTAGAAACTGTTGTAAAAAAATGAAAATAAGTTTTTAATATAGATTTCGATTTTATAATAAAAGAACAGATTTTTTAGGGGTTTTTAATAATTCACACGGGAGAGTGGGAAAGAAAAAATCACTGGCTGAATACATATCTAGGGAAGCACTTTTGTATAATTAAGTATAAAAAAATGTTTTTGCATATGTTAACGAGAGGTTGGGGTTAATATATGCATAGCATATCATTATTAATAAGAACGTTAGTACGTACTTAATGCGACAGTGAAAATACCAAAATTTAAATTTAAAAAAACCTTTATCTCTTCAAAAATTATTAAACTATAAAATAAGTACGGACCTTTAGGTTAATATTTTTAACAGGCTTTTTTACTCTCTAGAATGGATAATATTACGCTTTGAATATCATTTTCAGCTAACCTACCGTTCATATATTTGATAGCTGATATTTTAAAGAGCTTTTAAATTTCCATAAGTTTGGTTATATGCTACCTAAATTCCATTCTTACCACATATATTGAAGGTACGCCAAATACCTTAGTGCTATAAAAATGATGAAAGGGACGGGACCCATGACAACAAGATGAGTTGACAAACTTGGTCAAAATACTCGATTTTCTGACGGGCATATAGGGTATATAAAGGCTCGGGCCAAGAAAATCTCTATAAGCAGGGTGTTATATTTGCACAGAGCTACCTTGTGCTAAATTTTTACCTTATTTTATTTAAGTATCTTTTGAGAAAGTCAAATATGATTTTGGGGAAACGTCAAGTGATTTTTCAAACGAATACAGACGAACGGATGTACACCGGAATAAATCATCAACCACATATTTCCATCCGTGAAACAGTATACAGATATATATATATATATATATATATATATATATATATATATAATTGTTTAATGTATTTTCTTGATAGCCCTATTGAAAAAATCCCATACAGTCCCTTACATACCCACAGAATCTGCATTAGTCACATCTTCGAAAAAACACATGGTTAATATTATCTGGTCCTGTGCTACAATCCAAACGAATTTCTCTAATAACAGCAAGAACTTTTTCGATCACAGCTGTTGGCTAGGTTCATTTGAGGTTCATGAGAAAAAGAATTAGAAAATTCTGCACCAAATAAATCTGCCACTTTCTTGGGACCGCTGATCAGTTCACTTGCTGAATTTTTGAGTGACATTGTATACATTCTGCTAGTTAGGTTACATTTTACGTATTTACAGAAGTTTTTATTACTTTTTCTGTCATCTAATATGTTTTCAAAAGTAGATTTACTATTTCTGATCAGAGCCGCTATAGTGTTTGAGCAGGAGTTGTACAAATTATAGTTGATTTCTGCTCCACTAATTCGATATTTATGCCATGCCTTCCTTTTCACATTGTTCTCATCGCGAATGTTGTTTATCATCCACGGTTTATCAAACAGTTTAGACGATACTTTAGGTACTAACAACTCTGACGTTGCAATTATGTTATACACAAACTTAATCCAAATTTCGTTGGTGTAGGAAGTACCCCAATGTAAACTTTTCAAATGTTCATTAATTGATGTGTAATTGGCAGAATAAAATTTATAAGTTGTAAATGGTTTCCTACTAAGCTGTTTTCTAAGATTCAACTGAGAATTAGTTATGATGGCAATGTGATCACTGGCTCATATAGGTGGATAGTAACCGACTGAAGATATGAGATTATTATATTATTCATAAATAATGCTGCTGGAGAGTTATTGTCTAGCGGAGTAGGAGTAGTCCACCTATGTTCAGGGAAATTAAAATCACCAAATACCGAGAGATTATTCGGTGTAGTACTGGCTACAGAGAGAGTGTTACAAAGATGGATATCTTGTTCACGACTAGAGCTGGGAGGTCTATAAATGCATTCAAAGTTCAGTGTGACGTCAGCAATTTTAACAGCCACCCAAACTGATTCAAGAGAAGGAATGTCAATTTGGTCCAACATAATGGAAGTTGATTTCACGCCGCCTATGTAGTTCGAAACGTATATGCAAACATCACCACCTCGCGAATGTTCTCTATCTTTTCTAAACACTGTGTATTGTGGAATATTAATTAGATTATCACTTATTTCAATCTTTAACCAAGTTTCACTTAAAAGAATTATATCAGGTTTATGAAAATTCACTAATAGCAGAAGTTCTTGAAATTTAGAGTTAAGAGAAGCGGTATTTGTGTACAAGCATTTAACTTCTAAAAGGGGTGCGGTATTACTTGTTCGTTTTTTATTTTGTTTTTCAAAAACAAAAGTTATGAGTTCAGTCTTATGAGAAGTTAAACCGCAAATGTTGATACTTATTACAAAATTGACATTTTTAATTTTATTATTTTGTAGTTTTATATGTACATAATTTTTGACTTACTTTGTTCCAGAGCTCTTTTGTAAGATGGACACTGTTCATTGTCCATTGGACAGTCTGTACTAAACACTGAATGATTGGTGTCTATTCCTGAAATCTTTATTACATCACGAGCATATTTACAGTTCACACACATCTTTGTATTAGAGTGACATTCAGTATGCCTATGGTCACCCCCACATTCAGAACAACATCTGCATTTGAATGACAATTAGCCGCCATGTGATTGTACTTATAGCATTTAAAACATGGCAGAACACTAACATATTCAAAAATTTTGTAGCTTTCCCATCCAGCAAATAGCCGACCTTTGTCAATCAACTGATTCACCGACACTTCAACAATTAAATTATATCTTGTTTTATTTCTAGGAATATATTTTTTAACAAATTTTATTTAATCTTGCTCAATGAGTGACTTATCCGGAAAATTTTGTTTTCTAATATTATTTATAAAATATTCCTCATTTTCGATGTCTTCCTTTTTAATAATAGTTATTAAAATTTTTGGTATCTGTTCTTTAGGTGATTCCACTCGGTAATTCGCTGCTAGTTCACTGACCGCAATGTTTTGCACTTTTTTACGGGATTCCTTATCGCCACAATGTATCAAAACTTTACCTTGGCCAGCTGGTTGAATTTTCGTTATAGACACAGCAATTTCGGAAGGTTTAATTTTTTGTTCTATATGTTGTTTTGTTGTTTCACTGTTTTGTTGATTTTTCGGTCTAATAATAATTGGCGGCTCTTTACTTCTGACAGTATCAGCATAAGAACTTTTAACTTGAACAGTTTCAATTGTCTGCTTAGAGTTTTCTTCAAATGTTTTTGATATTTTTTCTCGCAATAGTTTAATTTATTTTATCACATCAACTTTTTCTTCCAATCGGATGATGCACTCGTTACAAACCCATTCCAGATTTTGATTTTCTGCTATTAACTTTACAACAGCATCTCATAATAATATTATCAAAAATATTTTAAAAAATTACCCACTCGCCCCTTTATTCCCCAAACTATAAGACCTTGATTTTTTTGTTTACAGGAAAAATACAAAGAAACTCATAATATTAATTTTGGGCGCCAAATTATAGAACTAAACGGAAAATAAAAAATATTTTTTAAGGCATCATCCAATACATCAAATGAAAGTGCTCATTATGAGGAATACAAATATATATTTTTCATATTTTTAAAATGAATTGTTTGCAAGATATTAACAAAAAGATATTAAAAAATTCTCATTTCCCGCTTTATTTTCGAAACCTAAACTAAAACATAAAATATTGAAAATGATTTGGGGTACTGGGGCTCACTTGAAATTTATAAGAAAAATTAGTATAAAACCCCAATATTAATTTTGGGACAAATTATAGAATTAAATGGAAAATAAATATTCAATTTTCAAACGCATCATGTAATATATATCAAATAAAAGGCTCATTATGTGAATTGCAAATATCATATTTTTAAATCATTTGTTTAAAAGATATTACCAAAAATATTGAACAGGAACTTAACAGATTTAATAATTTATTATTTAAAACTTGACCTATTTTCCCCTTTGTCTTCCAATGTACACAGCCTAAAATTCAGACAGTAGATTATAAATGGCTTCCCTGAAAGTTTATTAGTAAAATAAAACTCTAATGTTAATTTTGGGGCATTTAGAAAATCAAATACATATTTTTATGAAAATCATTCGATTCATAAAGCAGATAAAATAAAAAGTTTATGCGTGGAAAATAAAAGTGCCATGGCTTTGGGAATGGCGAGGCTTCCCGTGTATTATTTTCACACCATCCCACATATTTGCTAATTCTTGGATAATTTTATTTGCAAACTCCCTACCATTGTCACATTGGAGAATGGATGGGGCTCCCAAAAGAGTGAAAATGTCCATAAGTTGTTTTGCTACTTCTGACGCAGTTTTTGTTTTTAGTGGGCGCAGTACAACCAATTTGGTTAAATGATCCTGATAATTTAATATAAATATAAATTCATTATCTGGTTGTGTCTGTAAATCTATAAGATCCACTTGACACCTAGAATTCATTTCACTCGTCAAAATTGGTTTTATCACAATTCCTTTTTTCTTGCCCTTTGCCTTTTTTGACATGCTTCACATAAAGATAAATACAACTTAACTGCTTCAGTAGTAATGTTGTTGTATTTGTTATTAATTTCTTTCGCTAATCTGTTTCGGCCACCGTGTCCAGTTGCCAAATGAGCATCGTCTATAATTCCATAAGTTTCTTCGATTGTTGCAAAATATTGTATGCTACCCCCTTCTTTTAATAAACATAATAACATTAAAATTATAGATACAACACTTGCACGAATTGTGTAACGTGAAGAAGCAGCGCGTACTGAACTAGCCGAAACGGTAGTTCGCGTACCACCACAAGTGCATCACATTACTAGCACTTGGGATTTCGTATGTTCACATTTACCAAAATGACATGGTCATTGTGAATTCAATGTACATTTCCCTTATTTGAAATTGTAAATGTTAGTTGAAGGCACATTACCCAAACGAGGAAGCAAATGTGCACATTTACCGGAAAATATGTACATTTGCCGCAATATCTACTTTTACCGTAACATATACAGGGTGTAAATAGTTTGAGTGCATATATTTTAGGTGGAGGTAGTATACACCAAATTAAACAAAAAACTCTTATACCAATATGGTCAGTAGGCCTTAATAACCAAGAAAATCCCTAAAACATATTAAGTAAATTAGTGTCAATCCGGCAACGTCGCTCGCGTTCGAAGCAGATTCACTCTTAGCGCGAATAATAAAGGAATTACTACGCCGACAAAAAAATAAACACCTGTGTTTTTGTATTGACTGATGATATTGACCTTAGAATTAAATAAAAATGTATGAAATATTTTGTTGAAAATATTTACGTTTTTAATACAAGGTATTGCAATTAGAATTTGTATTTGGCGGTTTGTTTTATGCAATTATACAAAGTTGGGTAAATATGATATGCAACTCAAGAGATCTGTATATGTAGTTTTTTACCAGTTAAATTATTCGAAGAGTCATTATTACTGATTTAATTAATATTATTTATATTAGACAAGTAAATATGTAATCCTACTTACCGAATTTATTATAATGATAGAACTGAGTTGAAACAACGGATTATTCACAGCAAATGTTCAAAATGCCCACCATTACTATCGACACAAGCACGAGACCGTTTAATCCAATTTTCACGTATGCGAGAAAAAATTCCTGGAATATTTCGGATTTCGTCAGCAGCGTCAAAAATGCGTTGTCTAAGGTCATTCTCGTCAATAATTGGAGTCGTGTAAACCTTACTTTTCATGTGTCCCCATAAGTAGAAATCTAAAGGATTGAGATCAGGAGATCTTCCTGGCCAACGTATATGTCCGTTTCGACCAATCCAACGACGGGGAAATGTTCTATTTAAGAAGTCGACAACTAGATGACTTGCCTGGGCAGGTGCTCCGTCATGTAAGTACCGCATATTGGAACGTGTTTGTAGGTTCACTTCATCTAACAAATCTGGTAGCGTGTTGTTCAAAAAATAAAGGTAATTCTCACCTGTCAAACGTGCAGGCAGTATAAATGGCCCAACCAAGTATTCACCAACTATTCCAGCCCACACGTTAACTGAGAATTGGTGTTGAAATACTGACTGGCGTATTTCGTGCGGATTTACCTCAGACCACGAATGTGTATTATGAAAATTTATTATACCATTCCTATTAAAACTTGCTTCATCTGTTGTTAAAATATTGTTCACAAAATTAGGAAATTGTCGATGTTTTCTGAGGAACCAACGACAGAAATTGAGTCTTGGTTGAAAATCATCAATTGAAAGCCCTTGAACCCGCTGCATGTGATATGGATAGAGCAATTGTTCCCGTAATGTTCTATGAACAACAGTGTGAGAAATTTGCAGCTCACTTCCAATACTCCGTGTGCTACGATATGGGTTGATGTCGATAAGGTCTAGTATTTGATCCTCAGCAGCTAAGATACGTTTATGTCGCTGTGGTCCGCGATTGTTTATTTGTGGTATTACACTACCTGTTTCCAGAAGCTTCTGCGAAACAGCTACGAATGTCCTAGCATTGGGCAGGCGTCTGTTTGGAAACCTTTCCCTGTATAACATTCTTGCTATTCTGCAATTACGTCTGCTTTCCCCATAAATTAAGAGCATGTCATGTCTTTCCCTAATTGTATAATTGGCCATTATTTATCACAAATAAATACTGTCGCACTATTCTTAATTTTCAAACTTACACACTAATCACAACCGATTTTATTTATTTAAAAAATATATTAAATGGAAAGCAAACAACGAAGTACATCAAATAGATATCATTCAAATCACTTTACCGTTTATCCATTCTTATTTACAAGAATCGAAATCGCACAAAACAATCGTAACTCGTCGTTAAAGTAAAAAATGTAGTAAATAAGTTGGTCTGTATGCCACGTTGCCATATCTATTCGGAGAAACTTACACTAAATTATAAAAGCATATTTCGAGTTTAAATAATCAATTTTCATTTTTAATGTGGCTATTAAAAATGTATAAGCTATTGAGTATTTACATATTTAGATTTACCGACATTTTGAAATCGAAATTATTGTATTATTCACTGCAGCAAGGGCTACATAAAATCTAACTTTATGTGTTCTTTTTGGCAAAACTATAGTTTATTTTAGAAAATGTTATAAAGCTTTTTGATTCGTTTTTGCCTGAAGTATTGTTCTTCAAAATCTTTGCACTCAAACCGTTTACACCCTGTATATATTATATATATATATATATATATATATATATATATTAGAAAGAGACCCCCGGTAGCGCAGAAGGAATGTGCTCGAACCTCCAAAATTTCACAAATTCGGAGGCTGAACCGAGTTTCGTACCCGGGTTCGAATCCCAGCCATGCCACGGCTTTTAATTAATAAAAAAGACGTGACGTCATCTCGGGGGTACGGTCGTCTCTGGTAACTGGCAAAATCCATGAGAAAGAGAATCATTGCTCCTTACCAACCCGTATTGAGGCAGCGTGGTAAGGTATGACTCAGAACCTCAAACATGTCGAATTACAAAACTCACGGAATTGTAGCCCAGGTGGGTAAGCAATCCCACACCGGGAAACCGGTCTGCCTCAAGGATTCTGGGGGAGGCAAACATTCGACTACACTACATCTAGCACCATATAACTGCCAAACACTCTCGAACCAAGCTAGAATTGTAGAATTAGAACAAGAGGCAGTAAAAATAAAGTGGGATATCATTGGCATAAGTGAAGTTGGGACGAAAAACTAAGAGCTAATAACACTTGAAGCAGGTAACCTCCTATACCACCGAGGAACACCAACAGGAAGAACTAGTGGTGTTGGATTCCTCATCCATAAGAGATGGACCGATAAAATTATAGGCGTGTCCGGAACATCAGACAGAGTCGCAAGTTTAACATTCGCTTTCGAAAAGATACTCTATTCAAATAATACAAGTTTACGCCCCAACAATTAGCCATTCTGACGAAGAAATTGAACAACTATACAGCGAAATCAAAGAGGCATTAGATACCAACAACAGCCATTTCAAATACATTATCGGCGACTTCAACGCGAAAATAGGGAAAAAACAAGACCGAGAAGGATCAGTGGGGAACTTCGGGTTCGGTGAACATAACGAAAGAGGTGAGAGATTAGTACAGTTCGCACACTAACAGAACATGTACATCTCAAACTCCTTCTTCAAAAAAATTCTAATAGGAAATGGACTTGGGAAGCTCCAAATGCGTCAGTCAAAAATGAAATTGACTTTGTCCTGACAAACAAGATTAATACCATCAAAGATGTAAGCACGCTAAATAAATTCAGGACAGGAAGCGATCACAGACTTGTCAGAGCAAGGATTGTCCTTAATACGAAACTGGAGAGATTTAAACTTACTAGGAAGACGCCCGCTACTAGCATAGACATTAACAACTTGAAACAAAATTCTGAAAAATATCAGACGCTGATAGAAGAGAAGCTCCGGGAACAACAAGACAACACACAACTAATGAATACAATACTGACCTGTGCTAAAGAAATAGGCGGAAGCCAACAACGAAACGAACACAAGAAGCTTAGTTCGGAAACAAAGGCGTTGCTTCAGAAAAGAAGAGAACTGAAAAGGGCAACAGACATACAACGCATAGAATACAGTGAACTATGCAAGACAATAAGAAATAAAATTGCAGAGGACATCAAAAAATACAACGAAAAATTGATAGAAACTGCAATTGAAAATCGGAAAAGTTATAAAAACGCTAAGAAAGCATTGACAATTGGGAAAAGACAAGTAATCGCATTGACAGAAGAAAATATCAGAATAACGGATAAACACAAAATAATGAAGCATGTCACGAAATTCTACAAGGATCTATACAAAGCCCCCGAATCTCTGGAAATACAGCTGACGAAAGAAGAAATACCTGAAATACTTGTGGAGGAAGTGGAATCAGCGGTCAACAAAATAAAACGGCTGAACTACTAAAATACGCTGGTAGAGAAGCATGGAAACGCCTAGCCAAAATATATACGAATTGCCTAAGAACCAGACACATCCCAGAAAAATGGAATAGCGCCCTCATAGTAATAATCCATAAGAAAGGCAATAAAGAAGACATTCGGAACTACAGACCGATAAGTCTCCTGCCGGTAGTGTACAAAATATTCACTAAAATCATACAAAACAGACTACAGAGTACACTAGATTCCGCTCAACCCCGAGAACAAGCCGGATTTCGTAGTGGCTTCAGCTAGAAAGGACACTAGAGTCCTATATACTTTTTTTTGTTGGAATCTGTGAGATTTTTTCAACAGGAATTAGGTCCTTCATAATGATAAAATCATGTTCATTTTACATGTTTTATTGATGACGTTTCGGCCATGTGTTTGGCCTTTTTAAAATCTAATCTAAAAGTTAAATCTATTAATAATTTAAGAACTGATGCAATTAAAATAAACTTACCTACGGCGTGAGTAACTGTAAATTTATGTTTTTGCTGCTGTTATTTTTACATTTTGAAATACTTGACACTAAAACTAAATTAACAACAACCTTCTGTCTATTCTTAAAGAAGGTTAAAAACGAATCCAAAATGACCTGATTGTTGTTTTTATTACATCGGAAGGTTGATTTCTGGAATTTACTTGGCAAACATAAAAGACCGTAGCACATGTAAATGTGTAATCCACGCAAATGTTCAACTGATGATCATGAAGTTGCATGAAAATAAACTATTGCCTTATTATTATTGTAATCCAACTAAATTTTTGACAATGAAAACATGCAATGTATATTCAACTAAATGTCTGTTATGAGAATGTGAAGGTTGTGCAAACTAAATGGTAGAGTATTATCCTCCACAGCCAATTAGAATAGTGACTTATGAATAGTGGATGTATGAAACTGTATCCCAAGAAAAAAAAAGGAAAGATAAAGACAGTAAATAAACCTATTTTAAAAGAGATCAAGGTTTCACTGACATCATTGGTACTTCATTTAGAGAATACTTCGCCTGTATTCGGATAGATTTCAGCGAAAACTATTGTTGCAAATATAACGAAGAGATTCAGGCAGTACATTTCGGAGGTGCAAGACAACAAGTTATACTACATATAGGAATATTATCTTTACGTTAAAATGCCACCGTTAAATCCTACACGTTTTGTTATCTTTCTGAAAAAAATAGATACGACACAGTGGCAGTATGAGCACACTTATTACTTGTTTTTGAGTGGCTTAAAAATCACCATCCAAACATTCACAGAATAAACATGCTAAGTGATAGTTCTGTCAACCAGTTCAAGAACAAGTTCATATTTCATCTAGTATATCATTATATAAATGATTTGATTCCGGGTGCGACATTTTTTGCGTGGAATTATTCGGAACCATGCCATAGCAAAGGTGCTCCTGATGGCAAGGACATTGTAAATGTGAATTATCTCAAGAAAGTTTGTTGCCAAGATGTTCTTCAATAAAGCTATTTGAAGTTACCACTGCTACTATCGCGAAGATGGAAGACTTAGTCAAACAGTCAACCATCATTGCAGCATTTCATGGAACCCAGAAAATTCGTCAATTTGCCTTCACTAATAATGTCTTGGAATTTATTATATTCATGTTGTGAATGCGCAGATAGGTGTAAACATTTTCACATGGGATATTACAAATCTTCAAAATGTTGTATTAAAAAACCAAAGTCATTTGAATTAAAAACACGATACGATACTTATGACGATGAACATTCGTCAAATGATGTTATTTGTGCGGACAGTAACATCACATATAATATTGGTGATTATGTAGTTATCAAATGAGACAAAAATGTTTACCGAGGGGAAATAATATCAGTTTCTGAGGAAGGTGCTTTAGTAAACTGTATGAGGAGGAACTAAATCTTGAAAATAGCCTAAAATCAGAGACGAACACATATGCTTGGCATCGCATTCTGAGGTAGATTGAGCCTCCAAAATTAATCAGTAAGGGTTGCAATTTTATAAAAGACTTAAACTAATTTAAAATATCTCAGTAAGACTTTAGTTGTAACTTTGAGACTGAATCGTTTAAGATAACAAATTTTAAAAGTAGGTAATTTCACTCACTTAATAGTACCTACCAAATAAGAAGTATTTTTTGTTTGGAAGAAAGCCAGTTAAGTTAGGGATTTTGTTTTGTTGATTTTGGTACTATATATTCATTTTATCTATGATGATGATGATGTAAAAAGATATCTTTAAAAGAAAACTAATTTTATTTAAAAAGCTTCATGTCTTGTCTGTAATAATCATTCCCTCACCTTGATTGTCATTCTCTCACTTTGATTTCTCCTCATAGCTTTCATAAAACGCGACAACTTTTGGGACCACTACATAAATAAATTCTAGTAACATTAGTAGTATCAAATTCACATAAAATAAATATCAAATACTTTTAATATTTTTTGTCATTTTAAGATAGCCGAATTTCAGAATTTCGTGAAAATTATATATATGTATATATAATTTTCAGATGGGGAATGCTTCCGCCAAGGACAGCTTACGTACCTCGAAACTATCCTTGAGGAGACACCCGATGATCTTCGTTCAGAAAGTGAAGTTGACGCTAGAGATTCCTCTATTGGTTGGCTCTCTTCTAATTCGGAGAACAGTTCTGTAATCTACGTCGCTCCAGCAGGTACATTGTTTTACTTTAAGTCTCTTCCAAGTGCTTTGTCAGCTTCAAGCGCTATCATGTGTCCCATTTAAATAAACTCTTTTGTTGAATAGGAGATAACAGCAAAATTTCGATTCCGTACGTTTCTTTTGAGAATTATTCAACCCTTAACTTTCTCTTTTTCCAAATAGAAATTGTTTTCATACCAAAAAATATGTTACTTTATACATTAATCTTTTTTTTACAGACGTTTTTAATTTAGTTTATAGAATTTACAATATAATTATTCCGGGAAAGTTCGAATGGTACTTAAGCCACATAGTTCATTAATATTTAAACAACTTATACCGTTTTACAGTACCTGAAACCGTTTTATTTGACCTTCAAAGGCCATTTGCAGATATATATATATATATATATATATATATATATATATATATAAACACACGCACACACACACATACATGGTATGGCATTTACTCTGGCATCATGTGCATAGAACGACAAAGTGGCATCATTGAATCTGAGATATGGGCGATACTCTTCAAGCAGTGTAGACTTGCCCAATATGTTCAGTTTCGCCATACCCTCGCTTTTAAGAGAGAAAAATTGGTTTGACGATATCGTCCACTATGACATCTGAAGCCATAAGAGCGACTAGGCAGTGTATGATGCCACAAACGATTTTTACGATATACGAGGAGTGATCACTAGCCCTTGCCTGGAGTATTTCTTGAACTAACGATGGCTTTAATGAAATCATGAAATATGTCTTGGAAAACTTTGTTAATACGATACCAAAGGTGTTGCCTTCAAATTTTTCAACAACTAACTTTCACATAGAAAACAATATCAAATAATATGAGTAATGTATCTTTATTTGTATATATTTAATTGAGTTCTGGACTCTAAAACGATTGTGATGAAAGTTATGAATAGGAGAATTCATTGACTAAAAATCTATTGGGCAGAGTTTCTACTTTAGGAAAAGTTGTTATTGACAAAATGAAATATTAAAACATTCCGTTAGAGATTATAACAGTTATGGCAGTTATACAAAATGAGTAAAAAATATTAATTGTAGCCCATAATAAGTTGTTAATCTATACTATAATACGAGCAATGTTTGTATATATATATATATATATATATATATATATATATATATATATATATGTAATTGAGTTCTGGAAAACGATTTCCATCACATTTTCCCATTTGGAAGTTTTGATGGATACAAATCGATTGGTGAGGGTCTCATCTTTGGGAAAAAGCATTTTACTGAGAAATACATTATTAAAAAATGTATTGACAGTTTAAACAATCAAGGCGGTGACTTTGTAATTTCAAGGCGTTCAAAACAGGGTAATTTGATAACCTACGTAAGAGTGACTCCTGTTGTAAAAATTCTTTTAATACAGGATGATTTGGTGACCTATTTGAGAGTGAACTTTTTTAAACATCCTTTCAATAAAAATTGTGTTTGTATGTTCCGAACATGTAACTATTTTATGCCGCGGTCATATTTTCCTAGCATTATATTTTTAATTGTCTTCTAAACGTTGTTTGTGGCATATTCTTGATTACTTTTATGTTTTTTTTTGGGAATAACACCACAATAGAAATAAAACTACGTATATTGCAGGAATACCAAACGTTTCAAAGTCTATTCTGACTTCGTTGTCAATGGCTTTATATTTATTGATGTGATTGCTAAAAATGTGATATTCAATAGCCACCAACTCGTGTTATCCAATTATAATTATCGGTCAGCATCGATCTCCATCACAATAAATAACGGAAACATAATCCATAAGTTTATAAGCATATTGTATGAAATTAAAAAGTTTACTTCAACCACATATATATTGAATCATGATGCTAGGATATTGCTTTAAAAATGTCAACGTACAAAGCAGCTACCTTCAAATGATATACCATTGAAATAAATTGTAATCAGGATCAATTCAATCATACATACTTTAGCAATAACATATGAATAAAAAATTTCTGTAATGTGATAAACTCATGATTGGTAAAATAATCCATATAATGAATACAATGTATGGATAAGTCACTTACTCTCTTTGATGGACTTTCTCAAAATGATTTAGGACAAAGAGAAATATATAAGACAAAAACATTCTGCACTGGAACTACATTATCAAAAGCTTTCGATCCAACTTTCATGTAGTGAAAATATTTCCACTGCACGAACGCCACTCTTACATTAAATGAGTAAACTATTGAAGGCTTTCTTTAACGCTTACAAAACCAACAATGATAGTTATTAAAATAATTCCCTTGCAGAAAGTTAAGCATGAAAAATTACAAAACATGGTTGGTTATTTAAAACGTTTTCGGACTTTGCTGACACAGTAAAAAATTTGAATGGGTTTAAATAATAAACATTCTAATAGACTTCAAAGGGATGACATTGTTTCACGGTTTCAAAAACTTGTTCGAACTGGGATCAAAACTAACAAATCGCATAAAGATATATTGATGTTTCTGGACTATGCTTCAATTATGTTCAAGTTCAGAATTAGTAACATTTTGAAGAAAATACCTATACTTAAAGTGAATACTATGAATCATAAATATTTTAATACTAGAAATGAAATTATTGATCAGGGTACAGACTTGCGAGAATGGTTTGATAATCACGTAAAGGATACAATTACAAATTCCCTCGAAGAATTTTTCTGCCCAAAACAACCTTTTGATGACTGAGTTGGCTGATTGTGATACAAGTAAAGAATACCGCTGAGGCTGAGATAATACAAATGCAAAAAGAACACAAACAAGCAGAAGAAGAGAGAAACAAAGCAGATCGTTATCGTATGCGAACTGATGAGGAACGAGTTAATGCTGAAAAAGAACGTATTCAAGTTGAGGAAGCACGAGCAAAGCCGAACTGCATCGAGTTCGATTAGAAGAAGAATCTGTTATGGCATCGGAACGTCATCATGGGGTTCTGAACGTTGTTTCTCACAGAATACAGTCTCAGGTAGTGAAACGCTTGAGGAACGAAGTAGTTCATCGTGTAGCTCCCAAGTCCATCAAACGCGAAAAACAGAGATGTATGGTTCTGTTAGCTCTTAGTAATAAGTAACCAACCAATGATGAACATGAGTAGCTTATGACGTCATAGTAAAAGGGAAGGGAGGCCTTTCAAACAGGGCGGTTAGAAGGTATCAACTGAGGTTAGGTTAAGATCGATTGAAGGAGTTGAGGTTAGGGTAGGTTAGGTTAGGTAACCTAACCTCAGTTGATACCTTCTAACCGCCCTGTTTGAAGGGCCTCCCTGCCCTTTTACTATGACGTCATAAGCTACTCATGTTCATCATTGGTTGGTTACTTATTACTAAGAGCTAACAGAACCATACATCTCTGTTTTTCGCGTTTGATGGACTTGGGAGCTACACGATGAACTACTTCGTTCCTCAAGCGTTTCACTACCTGAGACTGTATTCTGTGAGAAACAACGTTCAGAACCCCATGATGACGTTCCGATGCCTTAACAGATTCTTCTTCTAATCGAACTCGATGCAGTTCGGCTTTTACTCGTGCTTCCTCAACTTGAATACGTTCTTTTTCAGCATTAACTCGTTCCTCATCAGTTTGCATACGATAACGATTTGCTTTGTTTCTCTCTTCTTCCGCTTGTTTGTGTTCTTTTTGCATTTGTATTATCTCAGCCTCAGCGGTATTCTTTACTTGTATCACAATCTGCTTAAGTTCAGCCAACTCAGTCATCAAATGGTTGTTTTGGGCAGAAAAATTCTTCAAGGGAATTTGTAATTGGATCCTTTACGTGATTATCAAACTATTCTGGGAAGTCTGTTCCCTGATCAATAATTTCATTTCTAGTATTAAAATATTTATGATTCATAGTATTCACTTTAAGTATAGGTATTTTCTTCAAATTCAAAAACATCAATATATCTTTATGCGATTTGTTAGTTTTGATCCCAGTTCGAACAAGTTTTTGAAACTGTGAAACAATGTCATCCTTTGAAGTCTATTAGAATGTTTATTATTTAAACCCATTCAAATTTTTTACTCTTTCAGCAAAGTCCGAAAACGTTTTAAATAACCAACCATTTTTTGTAATTTTTCATGCTTAACTTTCTGCAAGGGAATTATTTTAATAACTATCATTGCTGGTTTTGTAAGTGTTAAAGAAAGCCTTCATTAGTTTACTCATTTAATGTAAGAGTGACGTTCGTGCAGTGGAAATATTTTCACTACATGAAAGTTGGATCGAAAGCTTTTATAGTGTAGTTCCAGTGCAGAATGTTTTTGTCTTATATATTTCTCTTTGTCCTAAATCATTTTGAGAAAGTCCATCAAAGAGAGTAAGTGACTTTTCCATACATTGTATTCATTATATGGATTATTTTACCAATCATGAGTTTATCACATTACAGAAATTTTTTATTCATATGTTATTGCTAAAGTATGTATGATTGAATTGATCCTGATTACAATTTATTTCAATGGTATATCATTTGAAGGTAGCTGCTTTGTACGTTGACATTTTTAAAGCAATATCCTAGCACCATGATTCAATATATATGTGGTTGAAGTAAACTTTTTAATTTCATACAATATGCTTATAAACTTATGGATTATGTTTCCGTTATTTGTTGTGATGGAGATCGATGCTGACCCATAATTATAATTGGATAACACGAGTTGGTGGCTATTGAATATCACATTTTTAGCTGTGGTTGACTAGCTACCAATCAGGTTCCTTGTATTCCAGGACACTCTTCAACCTATGAGACAATTTTTTTCTATGTAATTTCTATAGCACTGATTTGCTTGTGGTTTGGTTCACGCCTGTTGTGACTGTGTCTAGTAACCTTTTACTGTGACAAAACTGGTGGCAATCGAATATGACATTTTAAGCTGTGGTTGATTAGCTACCAATCAGGTTCCTCCTATCCCAGGACGCTCTTCATCCTATGAGACAATTTGTCTATGTCATTTCTATAGCACTGATTTGGTTGTGGTTTGGTTCACGCCTGTTGCGTCTGTGTCTAGTGACCTTTTCCAGTAACAAATTCTTGTTGTCAAAACTGGTGGCAATTGAATATCACATTTTTAGCTGTGGTTGACTAGTAACTTTGTTGATGCAATCTTCTAAACACTCAATACGAATACCATCATTTCCAGCAATTTTCTTGACATTCCAACTGTTCGCTATTTTGAAGGTTATATCCTTGTAGAATAATATTTTTTATTTAAACTAACCTGCCTGTCCATCCTGGTATATTTCAATAATTTCTTACAAATTATTGAATTTTTATATCACATTTTCTGTTCTAAATGTGACAACACATTTTTTTATCTACATATGCAGTTGCGGTTTAGTTTCCTTATGTTTTTTATTGTAGTCGTTGAATTCTTCCGAGCTATACAGATATTTTATAATCGGGGCTATTTATTTTTCGATGTTGTATATACACACAGTAAATTAATTGGAGAATGATATTTGGATGGAATAATTCTCGCGTATTTTATTGCAATATTTGGTAGTATTTCGGTATGAAAAATAAAATATTATAATCGACATTTATTAAGTAAATTAATTGGTGAATTATATTTGGATAATGTTAAATTCTCGAGTATTTTTTGATGCAATTATTGGTGGTGTTTCAGTGTGTAAAATAGTGAACTGGTTGATAAATATTATTTGTAGAGGATCTGTGTTTGAATATTAACAAAAATGTATGGATATGTATACGAACATTTTTTAAATATATATTTTTATTTCATTGCTATTGATCATTCAACATTGAAACATTTGTACATTACATATTTATGTCGTAACATCAAATTTTTATAGGATTTTCTTGGTTGTTTTCTCTTAGAAAAAGTTTATGGCTAAGTACTGAAATTAATTTTAATACCAAAGTTTTTGAGTACCTGTCTTAGAAACAAGTTTATAACTATGTACTGAAATAAGTTAAAGCTATAAGTACCTGTCATAGATTTATTTGGTCCGCCTCTGTCTTAGAACAAATTATATAAAGGATCTTTATAGCCGTCATCACATTGCCAAATATCGAAACCTTTTCCTACATTCATCACTAAGTATAGTAATTAGTTTTAATACTAAAGTTTTTGAGTACCTGTCTTAGAAAAGATTTGTTTGAATGACCTATTTAGATTTAGCTGTTTCAAGAATAGAATTACTTTGTACATTTTACTTTCCGCTACCGTTGGTTTTTTGTTTTGGTTGTGACTGTGTCTAATACCGTTCTCCAGCAACAAATTCTCAGCCTTTTCCTCTTGCAAGAAATAAAATTGCTTTTAGTTTGTAGGAATAATCAATATAACAGCCTTTCGTTCCAACTTTTTTATAGAGCAACACTTGCAAGAAATATTAATTTTTTTCTCTATATTGGCTTGTATGATGATATACGACCAGCAGTATGTTCGAATTTCAGCATGTCCATTTAAGAAACCTGTAATAACTTATGCAGATTTGTCAAGCGTTACATCCCATTATTTTTCAAAAGTTCTAGGCCTCTGAGGCAGCAAATTGTTACTACATTTCATAGGCCTTCATTGTTATATATATTTTTTATATAAACGCTTTGATGAGCTTATGGTGATGACGTAACTTTTTCTAGCATTTATAAGGACCTGTTAGATATAAGTAAACATTTGCGACCCCCTTACACTTTCTGATTTCCCCTTCTCTACTTTTCGCAACTGATTTGTTTCAAACCATTTGTAGCAACAGTTTCTAGCATTTGTAGTGACTTTGTTTAACCTCACCAGTCATTTCTACGGTTCCTGTCGTTTCTATGGCCCTAGCCTTTGTAACGGTTTCAAACATTTCTACCCTTTGTAGCGGCTCCCACCATTTCTAGTATTTCTAGTGGCATAAAGACACTCCTCAAATATGAAACGGAATCCTGCTTTGGAAACTTTTAAATCGGGACATATCTATTCTTTATAAGCATATAAGATAAACAAACTGATGGTTAGCAGGTGGTCAGCCAATGAGAGTGCAGCTTATGACGTCATGACCGGAAGGCCCTGTTTACAGGGCGTTCCTATCAGATTTCCGATCTCTTTCTTTAATAAATGAAGCTAGAGAGAGAGAGATAATAATGTTCTAATTAGAAGTGCTTTTGGTAGTAAAACAGTGTCTTGTATTTACAATTTTATTTCAGAGCAGCATATGATATATCAACATCAAGGTATTTATGTATATTTCCTTGCGTTTCTATGGATCGTTCTAGTCGTTTCTACGTTTTCAGTCGTTTCTACAGGCTAAGTTGTTTCTATGGGTCTTCAGCCATTCAACGGGCCAAGCCGTTTCTATGGCTCGTTTCTAGCTTTTGTAGTGGGGTCAACCATTCTACCAGCCGTTTCTACTATCCCAATCGTTTCTACGGGCCGTTTCTAGCTTTTGTAGTGGGTCCAACCATTCTACCAGCCGTTTCTATGGTTCCAATCATTTCTACGGGACGTTTCTAGCTTTTGTAGCGGCTCCAACCATTCTACTAGTCATTTCTACTGTCCCAGTCGTTTCTACGGGACGTTTCTAGCTTTTGTAGCGGCTCCAACCAGCCGTTCCTACGATTCCAGTTGTTTCCACGGACCGTTTGTAGCATTTGTAGTGGCTTCAACCATTGTACCAGCCATTTCTACTGTCCCACTCGTTTCTACGGGACGTTTCTAGCTTTTGTAGTGGCTCTAACTATTCTACCAGCCGTTTATAAGGTTCTAGTTGTTTCTACTGAACGTTTCTAGCTGTTGTAGTGGCTCCAACCATTTTACCAGTCGTTTCTGCTGTCCCAGTTATTTTTACGAGACGTTTCTAGTTTTTGTAGCGGCTTCAACCATTTCTATCAGCCGTTTCTACTGTACCAGTCCTTTCTACGGGACATTTCTAGCTTTTGTAGTGGCTTCAACCAGCCGTTTCTATTGTTCTAGTCGTTTCTATGGGCCGTTTCTAGCATTTGTAGTGGCTCCAACCATTTCCTGCTGCGATTTCGACGGTTCCAGTCGTTTTTACGGTCTGTTTCTAGCTTTAGTAGTGGTTCCAACCATTTCTCCAACGGTATTCTTTCCGAATTACCCGCCGCTCGATACAAAATCCAACGATTCAAGTCGCAATTATTATTCCTCATTTACGTATTTATTTTTTACATTATTAACTACCATTATCTCTTCAATGAAAACCGCATCTACTTTTATAATTAACGGTTTCCGTGTTTACAATCAACCAGCCACTGCACTTTCAACCAGTGCTCGAGTTTCGCATGGTTATCAGTTCACCAACATGCTGTTGCGGTTTCACTTATCTTTTGTTATTGCCTTCCTTGAATCTGAATTATTTTATTATTTGTAATGAAATGCTAATTACCAAATATTTGGAAACCTATTAATTATTTACGATGCATTTTCGGTACTTTTTTTGCTTAAAATTGCCGAATTATCTATATTAAGAGATCTAACGCCCGGACTAGGCTTCCTCGTGACCTTGGTTTATCCGACGAAAGCAGAGACTCGAACGAGTTGCCGCTCTCGCGCATATGATAATTTATTTCGTTGTTCAAAATACATTTCGTTCATCCCATTGAATATGTTCTTAAGATGTGTTTCGCCACTGTATCTTCCACGGCCCATGCACCCGGTTGTGATACACCCCTGCGACAAGCACCTGACATGAGCCAGTCCGTTTCCCGAATGACGTCATGGTTCGCCACCCCCGACGGAAGAACCCGGCCAATCGCCAGCCAGCGAATTCCCTACGCACCGCATGCCTCCGCATTCCCTACGCCCCGCGTTACGCCGGCCACCGCGTTCCCTACACACCGCATGGCACCGCGTTCCCGACCCCGCGCACCCCCGACCTACGACCGTCCCCGTTCCCAACCGACGCGTCCCGACGCCCGACAACGCGCCATCAACCCGACGCCCGCCGAGCCTCCCGAAGGACCCGCGAGCAGACCACCCCCAGCCGAAGTGGGAGTGGAGGGGGTAAATTTGGTTCAATTTCGTGGTTTCGGGACCTTAGAATCTCTTATGGGAAATTACAAGTAACAGTTGACGATTTTGTTCCCGTGGTGACATTGCTTATCTACTGTAGCCTATAAAAATTTGCAAATATTTCACCCTATATTTGCAAATTTGCGTAATTATATTTCTACAAATTGTTTACAAAAATTTTAGAATATATATGTGTTATGCGTCTATATAATGGTTGAAAAATAGGGCAAATTAGACATATCGTTACAGAGGTTAGTTAAAAGATTTTGGAAACAAAAGTGTTTGTAGAATGGCTAAAAGCGGTCGCATATACAGGGTTTTTGAAATATGGAATCAAGTGGAATTATAACGTGATGAAAAAAATGTTTGAATGGGTTATTCATAAGAAGTTGAACATATAAGGTGGTTGAAATATACAGGGGGTAAAATTGTATTACAACCATGTAAATAAAAAATGTAAAAAAATATTATGTTAGGGGTTTTAAATTAGTTTACATAGCAAAAATCCGATTATTTAGATAAATGTACGTTTATGATATAACCTTCAATTTACGAGTGAAGCTCGGTCACCCAGGTACTGGTTAATAGGAGCTGTAGATTTATAATTATACAGGGTGGTTCAAAATGTGATATAAACCCAATATTTTATGCCGTGAGTAGGGTGTGTTTATAGGCATACAGCGTGATTAGAAAAAACAATTTTATTGTGTAGCCCATAAGCAATTGCATATACAGGGTGGTTGAAATATATGATAGAGTGAAATTATTATTGAGTTTCAAATTAGACAATTAAAATTAAACTAATTCGTTTCGTCTTTTGAAAAATTAATTTACACACCAAATGTCTGTTTATTTGGACATAAAAACCCACATTTTTTATGAATCATCAAATATTGTTAACAAGTGTAAGAACAAAGGTAATGAAGGCGTTCTTCTAGGAATACGAGGATAAGTATTTTGGCATGAAAAAATATCATTTCACGATTGATACGTTGGATGCTTGTGTGTCTATGTAAAAATGAATACCTACAGATATAAAATGCCAATGTTTAAAATTTCTCATTTTTTTGGTATAAATTTACTCAAAATTGAACCAACATACAACAATCCTATTCGCTTCGAAAAATATAATATTTATGTAATTCTGAAACTCGTCAATTTTGTGTGATTATGTTATGAACAAATTATGACGAGCACACGTATGATGCGAGAGAGTGATTTTCCATCTTTATAATTTGATGGTATAGCTACTTGCGATGCTATCCTTGCCAGTAGGGTATGTATGAAGGTGTTGCTAACAAGATCCACAACCGCAGTGTCTGACCACAGTTTGGGTGGCTGCTAACAGCGCGGGTTCTCACATTGAGCGCTGAATTTAATATGACATACAAACAGAAGCTGACCTAATAATTTTAAATGTACGGATTTATAACTTTAAATGAATTTAAAAAAATGCACGCCGAATTGATAACCTCCTCTTGTTTGGACATCGGAGACAAAGTAATCTAATATAATAAAGGAGCACTGTCAATGGCGGATCCAAAGGGGAGGGCTAAGGGGCGAAAGCCCCCCACAAATCATTTGCATAGTATCCTCTTATAGTTGTTTATTGTGCTAAACCCGACTTTCAGTGAGGTTATGCGACCCTCCAACGAGATCCCCCCAATGACAATCCTGGATCCACCATTGTGCACTATTATCTGTCAAATGACTGTATAGATTTCGCTTTCTGGTTTCTGGTCTAAAAATAAGTATAAGTATAGTATTTTCTTAATTTTTTGTTACACTATATGAATCTTAATCTTAGCCACTAGCAGCACTGAGTTCAGTTCATTTCTACCCTCTCACACAATATAGGCTACATTAGTTTTTGCAAATAATAATTTCATGCTTATACATTTTAGTGGAAGAGTCTAAATACCAAATTTTATGTCTGTATCAATCTCAAATCCGATATCTTAAATTTTTGTAAGCTTAGTTCTCGCTAGCCCAACCCAATAAATATAGTTATTAAAAAATTTCGAAACATATCTATGTGTATTTTCCGAAAATAAACTACACCCAAATTCTTACTGCTGTATATCTTTGGATTTCTTAAATTACAAGTAACAAAAATATTTGCCCCCTCCCCACCTCACCAATGGATAATTTCAATTTCAATTTCAATTTCCGCAAGTTAATAATTTTATACTTATTAACAGTCTCAACTGTTATTTTAAAATGGCAGTCTTGCTCATCTCTAGTTGTAACAATATTTAATCATTTAAAGAAACCTATTAAGTACAGAAAAGCCCATTGCCCCCATACGGCAATAAAATAATTTATCAAAATAAAGCTTTCCATTAGTGAAATATTTCACTCTTCCGACATACACCCTGGAATGTCTTCGATGGCACATTCCATAAAGAATATCCAAAAAAAATGTATGAATTAGATGTTGCGGTTTTAGTTCAATGCTGGTTCAATGCAAGTATATAATAGACGAAGGACCTTTAGCGGAACAATCAATAAACACGTGCTGTCACATAAACGAATCACCAAATAAAAGTTATCACTAACCTTTAAGTCGAAGCTCTGGTGTTTTCTTGGTTCTTCTTTCTTCTGAGGCTAGCCCCGTAATAGCAGGAACAGTTTCTTAGAGCTTCGCCTGGACAACACGTTACCCAAAAAATAGCGACGTAATGTTCATTGATTGAGCATACAAAAAAATGCGGGTTTAACAACAAATGATGCGCTTTTGTAAACACAAAAGAAACAAAATGAAAGCGGTTTAGCAGTCGTTACGAACGAAGCTACTAACTCGCGAAATCGTAACGCAAACAACAACAATAAATGTCGTTACTTCAGACGGAATCAAAAATGTGTCCGAATAATTCGGAGCACAATACACGAACCTCCCAAGCGTCTAAATAGCTAGGGATCCGAAACACGAATGAATACTGTCTATATTTTACACGCAAAAACACACTTACAATTAGCATTAGCGCGACGGAATGTTTTAGAAAAGGTGCAGAAGTTTAAATATCAATGAAATAATTCAATCAAATTGAACACAATACACTAAACAAATTGCGGGAACGCACCATTCCGCCAGCCTTGAAATACTTATTTCAAAACTAAGGGTCCACTGGCAGTGGACAAAGCTTTACAAGAGGTCGTTTCAAAGTACCACTTGCAGTTCTAACTGTAGCAACGCGTATAACACCATCACCTCCAGGATGTACGTCAATAATGCGCCTTAATGGCCAATTCAAAGGAGGTGAAGTGTCTTGCTTCAAAATAACAAGAGTACCTGGCTTAACAACCTCCGAGGGATCAGTCCATTTACTCCGTTGATGAAGAGTATGTAAATATTCTTGCAACCAACGTTTCCAGAATGCCTGATGCAAACGACTCAGTAACTGCCATCTGTTGGGACGATTAGATGGGACAGATAAGAAATCAGATTCAGGAGGTGCTGTTAAAGGTTCCATGGTAAGAAACATTCCAGGACTCAAGGCGGTAAGATCCGATGGATCGTTGCTGCAAGGGGTTATAGGTCGCGAGTTTAAAACTGCTTCGACCTGTGCAAATACAGTAGACAGTTCTTCGTAGGTTAGGATTTGATCTCCAACGACACGTCTTAAGTGAGCTATGACACTACGAATTACTTTCTTTGCGGATAGAATCCAAAATCGTTGTTGCAAAAGAAATTGAACGGTTAGGATTCCTGCGTGAAGATTGGTGACATGACAATCTTCGACAATTAGATTAGTCAAACGACTTTTACTTGGTAGCAGTGCGGGAAATTTAGTGTCAAACGGCAATGGAGCATTAGCCAAACTACTTCCAACTCTAAGAGTTCCCTGTTCATCAAGAAACGGCGAAAGTTTACGAAGCGATTTGGGCAAAAGTTTTCGTTCTCGAAGAAGGGAAATCTCTTTAGAAAAATATTGATCTTGAACATAACGAACAATGCGAAGCTGAGCCTGATATAACTCAGCAGCCAAAAATGATCGAGAGCCCCTACGGTCTGGATTGCGGGCGTTCTCAACAAAGCGACAAATATGAGCTATAATGCGGGTAATGCGATTAATAGAAGAATGTTCTTCTAACAAAGTACCAAATAAATTTGGTGAAGCGGTGACTTGAAGCGCCACTATACGGGCTTCAGTCATAACTAGCGGTGACATGCTTGAGTCTGAGCAAGCATGTGGCAAACAAGCGGTAATCAACAATTGTGGACCTTTCCACCAAAGTGTATTGCCTAATAACTCTGATGGCAAAGTGCCGCGGGAACCCAAGTCAGCGGGGTTATCACAAGATTGAATGTAAAACAAATGCGAAGAAGGAAATTTTTCCTGAATGTAAGCAACTCGATTACTGACAAATGTCCAACGGTGCGGGGAAGAACTAAGCCAAGAAAGGACTACCGTGGAATCTGACCAGCAACGAATCACCTTAAATTGCTCATAAACATAATGAGCCAACTTAGCGGTAAGAACTGAAGCACACAGTTCCAATCTGGGAAGTGACAAAGTTTTCAAAGGGTCAACTTTACATTTAGACAACACAAAAAAACTTTGACGAAATCCAGATGCGGTTTCGAAGACAAAATAAACAACAGCGGCATCACCTTTCTCAGAAGCTTCACCAAATGCGTGAAGTTCACAACTAGAAAAGTTTTCTATAGCAAGCAGGTGAGGCAAAACTAAATTCTGCAAGGTCAACAAAATAGCGATAATGTCTTGCTGCAATTTGGGAACGATAAACAAACAATCATTCAAAGATAACCGATGAGGCATCTTAGCGGATGCATTAAACACCACACGAAGCTTGGTTGTGCCATCATCAGGCTTCAAAACACAATGATGCGGAATGTAGTAACAATTAGAAGAAGTAGATGGATCGGGAATCAACTCCATATGATCCAGCTCCAAATACTCTTTGAGAAAATCACAATATTGTTTGTAGAGATCTGGTTGCTGTAGAAGACGTCTTTCTAAAGAGCAGAAACGTTGTACGGCGAGATCATACATTCCATCAAAAGCAGGAAGTGTATTTCGAAAAGGAAGAGGCACAACGAATCTACCTGAATCCAATCTCCTGCATAACTCGGAAAATATGTTTTCGCAGATAAGATCATCAGGGGACTGAACCAGTGCGGTAGGAACATCTTCAATTGTCCAGAACCTTTGGAGTGAATCATCTAATGATACTACATCTTCAATTTGACAAAAAAGCGAAGTTGGGTTTATGACTGACTGAGAGTGAAAGTTAACAGAACTCGAAGACACTCTACCCATAAGGATGTAACCAAACACAGTGTTAATAGCATCAGGAACACCTTCCTTTCCCAGAAGGCGTCCATCCAACAAAATTTGAGAAAATATATCGGCACGTAACAAAAGGTCAATAGCGCCTGGGCTATTGAAACCAGGATCAGCAAGTTTCAAATTGGTTAGATATGCCATATTAGCCATGTTAATGGGTGCAACAGGCATATCATTGCAAATGCGGGGTAAAACAATAGTATCAACAACAAAATTGCACTCGCGCTTTACTATAGAGCGAAGAGAAAGGGTAAGAGAGCCCTCAGCAGAGGGACTCTGCATAGAACCTAGCCCGTTGAGTTGAATCGAAGCGGGCATAGGTCAGAAGCCAAGGCGTTTCACAGCCTTGCTCGCAATGAATGATGTCATGCTACCAGAATCTAGCAGACATCGCAGTTTGATAAGAACCGTGCTTATCTAATACCTCAACTAAAGCGGTAGCTAACAACACATTTGAATTGTATGACAAAAGTGAACTATGACAAGAAGTCTGCGGTAGAGAAGTTTCGGAACCTTCAACAGTATTAATGGTACTGGATCCACCAGATGTGGAAGCCAGGTTTGCGGGGGAAGCGCTAGATTCAGACCGAATGCCTGAATCACCACGATTTACAAAATGAAGCAATGTGTGATGGCGTTGTTTGCAGTTGCGGCAAGTGGATAAAGATTTACAGCGATTCGACGGATGAGAATCGCCCAAGCAATTAAAACAAAGTCTAAAATCTTTAACAAACTTAAACCGCGCGAATACTGATTTGTTCAAGAATTCAGAACATTTGTAAATCGCATGATCGGATTTACAAACTAAACAATTTCTATTCTTAGTGACAAACAAAGATGTAGTGAACCGGGAAGAATGTTGCTTTGAATTCAATGGTAACTTTTTGTCAACACTTCGCTTTGCCTTGCGGGATAATTCGACATGTTCAAAGGCATCGCAATGCTTCGACAAAAAATCAACAACTTCCGAACGGATCGGTCACAGTACCATGGTAAAGTTCAAATTTAGCGGCTAATTTCTTTGGAACTTGTTTCAACATCATCTGAACGATACAAAAATCCCACTGATTTACTGGTAAACCCAAATTCTTCAGTGCTTCCAAATTATCACTGAAGTCATCCAAACTTCCGAACCTCTAAAGGGCTATCTGAAGTTAGTTGGGGGAATTGTTCTAAAGCTGACCAATGAGACTTTTTTTTCAAAAGTGTTTCATAAGCACTCACGTAATTGTTTTGTGTTAGTTTAAAATTCCTAATAACCCTTTTAAAGCTAACTGCAAATATTGAACTTCTGCATAGCACTGAGTTTTTCATTATTGTGAATTAATGAATCAAACAAATCAATAAAAGTACCAAATTCCAATATGTCTCCACTAAATGAAGGCAAATCAATTCGCGGCAAAGCAACACTTTCCTGTTCCCGAGCTATATTTTGTGGCGTAGAATTCTGAACAAATTTCAGTTTCCCAAAAATAGACCTAATTGAATAAAACAATTTATTGCGAATGTCATCCTTAAAGTCAAACTCATCGTTTGCATCTGAAATTAATCCAACAATCGAATTGTGCTGTTTAAAAAATTCTAAATGAATTGAATCAACCACATCAATCATGCTAAAAAACAATTCAACGTCGTCACCTCTTAAGGCTTTCTCGGCAGCAAAATAAATATCTTCTAATCTTTTAAACTCCGATTGTCGATGATTTTTAAATTTACGTAAATTTTCAGCGGTTTTTGACATCTTAACAACAAATTAAAATCACTGTAAGGCCACTGAACAAATCTAACACGATAGAACGAAAACAAAATACTATTGTCTTCAAAACGTTGTTTGTGGCATATTCTTGATTATTTTTATGTTTTTTTGGGGAATAACACCACAATAGAAATAAAACTACGTATATTGCAGGAATACTATTCCAAAAATGTACAATTTTTTACTGTTGAAGTAGAAAATATCTGACCAAATGTCAAATAAATTCAAAACAATTTAGCAAAATAACCAAACAAACAAAACGAGCTCTTGTAAGTTTTTAAGGCGGCAAAAAAATTGCGTTTTATTTCCAACGGAATGAGTGAATATCCCAAACTTGCTTTCTCTTCTAACAAATAAATAAACGAAAATTCAATGCGGTTTTCGACAATAATTTCAACGAAAAATCAATGTTTTTTTTTTATCATTAAACTTTGCACGAAATTAACTCAAATGTATCCGGCCCGGAGTTGGACCAAATTATGTAATTTATTCGGTAATCTTTGCACTAAATTAACTCAAATTGCATCCGGCTCGAAGTTGGACCAATTATGTAATGTGTTCGATGGCACATTTCATAGAGAATATCCAAAAAAAAATGTATAAATTAGATGTTGCGGTTTTAGTTCAATGCTGGTTCAATGCAAGTATATAATAGACGAAGGACCTTTAGCGGAACAATCAATAAACACGTGCCGTCAAATAAACGAACCACCAAATAAAAGTTATCACTAACCTTTTATGTCGAAGCTCTGGTGTTTTCTTGGGTCTTCTTTCTTCAGAGGCTAGCTCCGTAACAGCAGGAACAGTTTCTTAGAGCTTCGTCTGGACAACACGTTATACAAAAAATAGCGACGTAATGTTCATTGATTGAGCATACAAAAAATGCTGGTTTAACAACAAATGATGCGCTTTTGTAAACACAAAAGAAACAAAATGAAAGCGGTTTAGCGGTCGTTACGAACGGAGCTAAGAACTCGCGAAATCGTAACGCAAAAAACAACAATAAGCGTCGTCTCTTCAGACGGGATCAAAGCGACCGAAAAGTTCGGAGAACAATACACGAACCTCCCAAGCGTCCTAACAGCTAGGGAACCGAAACACGAATGTCAATACTATCTATATTTTAGGCAAAAAACACTTACAATTAGCATTAGCGCGACGGAATGTTTTAGGAAAGGTGTAGAAATTTAAAAATCAATGAAGTAATTCAATCAAATTGAAAACAATACACTAAACAAATTGCGGGACCGCACCACATGCTATTTTATTTTTTGGGTGATATCTTCGAAACTAATTCAAATTTGAATATTTTGACAGATATAAACCTACTTAGTTTTCTTAGTTTTGCAAACGGATTATGTATTTTTATATATAAGATAAAAAACGAATTTCTGAAATTAAAAAAATATTTAAAGTAATTCCAGAAAACTTATAGGTTGCTATAAATCTTTAGAGACTGCGAAAATGATTTGTTAGAAAGTCTTTTAAACAAATAATCCTTAACTATATTGGAATTATTGAATCACAACGTACCTATAGCGCACAGTGCACTGTGAGAATTTCATTTTCAATCATCTTCTTACATATACATTACATTTTCAAGTGATTTTCGATGGAACGACCGAGATAATAAATAAACTTTCAAATATTTCAAAGGTGAAACTTTTGGTGAAATAGTTTTATAAAATTTAACCTAACTCCCGTACTATATGCATAATTTAGATACGTTTTCTGGTGACAAACGGTACATCAAAAGGTTTACTGTTTACTAAACGCTTTTCTAGCAGTAAATGATTTTTTCCACCTTATTTTAACAGGCTGTGAGTTTTGGATTAAATAGTCTTAACTAATATTAATTACTTATTAATAAACTGAACAGTATATCTTTTAACAGAAACCGCTTGAATATCTGTAAGAAAGATATGTAAGTAACAAGTACACGCTTTGTTCTTTTTTGTTGTTCCTAGATTCACGAATTGATTATTTGGTAGTTGTGGCTATTATAAAACTAATTGAAATTATTTACTGGTAAATATCGGTATTGACAATGTTGGAGGAAGAGAACATTCTTTTATTATTTTTTTAATTTTCGAATTTAGACGTGCAACTGATATAATAAAATTATATTTGTCAGATTTCCTTAACTTTGTGCATGCAAGGGGATATAAAGCGCAATAGATTGTATAAAGTCTTACAGATTATTAACGAGTAATATTAGGTAATTTCGAAAATATTGTTGAGGAGGTCTTGAATTATTTTGTCTGTTCATTGGGTTTTCTCTCCTCCAAATTTTTAACAAATAAGTATTTAAAAATTGTATATGTAGAACAAAGTGTAGTAAGGCAATTTCGTAAAATTGCCCGGATTACCGGCTGTCTGTACAGAGATTCTTCCTCACAGTTATTCTGAGAGAAAGAGATGTCTACAAAATGATCAACCAGTATTCCTGTATATAAGTAATGTATTGTATATTGTGTAATACTTATCTGTGTATGGAGACGTTTCAACTCCGAGTCTGGTTCGTTGTCAATCGTGTAGTGTTGTTTTCGCGGTTTTTTCTAAACCATCTTCGGTTTGATCTTGAATTTGTTGTTTGTCAAAAAATTTGACACTGACAATTTGTCGTTTGGCGATCACTTGACGCTGAGGTTACCGTTTTTTTGTTCTGTTAGCAGTAAATTCCTCCAGTCCAAATGAAGGTCGGCTGAAGGTGCTCCGATTTCAGTGTTGTTTATCATCATACAAAAACAAAAAAACGGTAACCTCAGCGTCAAGTGATCGCCAAACGACAAATTGACAGTGTCAAATTTTTTGACAAACAACGAATTCAAGATCAAAGCGAAATTTTTTTAGAAAAAACCTCGAAAACAACACTAAACGATTGACAACGACTCCAGACTCGGAGTTGAAACGTCTGCATACACAGATAAGTATTACACAATATACAATACATTACTTATATACAGGAATACTGGTTGATCATTTTGTAGACATCTCTTTCTCTCAGAATAACTGTGAGGAAGAATCTCTGTACAGACAGCCAGTAATCCGGGCAATTTTACAAAATTGCCTTACTACACTTTCTTCTACATATACAATTTTTAAATACTAATCTGTTACAGGAAAAAATTTGGAGGAGAGAAAACCCAATGAACAGACAAAATAGTAATATTAGGGCCTAAGTCATATGGTATTATGATCATAACAAGATGAATATGACAATTCAGTAAAGGTCCTTACAGGACATCTTTCGTAACTAGGGTTGCAACCATTATTAAAAGGAAATAAAGTATATTTACCATTCAAGGTAAAAAAATAAAGTACAACATCTGAAAATAAATAATTTTTCCGTTAAACATTTTTCATGCACATTTTTTGTACTTCAAGCAACATCTAACAAATATTTGTTACTAAAGGATGTATAACTTCATCTTTGCACTCTATATCCATTTTAAGGTATATTAACAGTTCATTCTTTATTAAATTTATGGATGCCCTGTTTCTTTCATCCCGTCACTTAGCCTTCTCCAGAGAAACAACTATAACTGTAGATGATGTTGACACTTTGATTAAGAACTGTACAGTCTTTAGAATGAGCTTGTATCTTTAAATGAGGAAATTTCTTCATATAGAACATTTATATTAATATTATGTGTTTGTAGTTTCATAGTATTATACAGGGTGAGTTTTTTTTGTTGATCATGGAGATCTCGGAAACTAGCGGAGATAGAGCAATGGTTAAATTGGGAAAGATTTGCAGTTTTACTGCCCAATTTAATGACACTTTCGGATTTTTGTAAAAAGTCATGGCTTACTAGATATTTTGAAAAAACGAAATTCTGTCGATTTAGTCAAATCCCTCTAGCTCGTTTGTTTTTGATTTTATAAAAAAAGTGTAAATGTCAGAATTAAAGGGAATTGTATCTCGAATATGATTGTCATGTCCTCGTTTGCGTGACATTTTTAGAGCTTTTCAGCCATATAATACTCGGTATAGTTACTCATAAAAATAACGGAGTTATGGATGCTTTTCTCTCTTATTTTCACTTTTAACGTAGGTAGCCATGAAAAATATTGTTTTCACTTTGACGTTTCCTCATTTGAGAGTAATTCCATTAGTAGTGCTGAACTGACAGTCGATATTGACAATTTTCTTTATAAAATGGAATGTTCTAAAGAAGGAAAACTGAATATGGTGGAATGTTATATCATATGCCATAAAAATTCAGTTCGTGCAGCTGAGGAATACTTTCATAGATATTTTAATCGTCGTCAACCTGCTCTATGTACATTTACGATAGTTTATGCAGATATGGATCTTTTACTCAACCAACAAAGGAATGTAATCAAATTAACGAAGCAGCACAAATAAATGTTTTGGTACTGGTAAATGAAAATCCATCTACATCAACTCGTGAGATTGCGGCAGAAGCTGGCCCATCTCAACGAACAGTAGTTAAGGTACTGAAAGCGCACAAGTTCCACCCGTACAAACTTTCTGTTTCTCCAACTTTGCATGCTGGTGACGAATATCGACATGTTTTGTTTTGTACATGGTTTAGAGAAATGTGCCTTGACAATCCACAGTTTCCATTTATGATGTTATGGTTAGATGAAACTAGATTTACTAACTGCGGTTTGTCAATAGACACAATGAGCATATTTGGTTTTAATGTTTGGTATGGTATCATAGGGTCTACTATTCTGGGGCCTTTTATCTGTGACGATTCACTTTCTTGGGAGCGCTACTTCCATTTCTTGCAATACACTTTTCAAGACATGTTGCATAATTTGAATTTGAGAACTCGTTTAGAAATTGAGTGGTTCCAACATAATGGAGCACCTGCTCATAACTCGTTATTAGTAAGACAACACTTAGATAATATCTATCCAAACTCTTGGATAGGGAGAAATGGCGCACGCGAATGGCCACCCCGGTCTCCCGATTTGGCAGTTATAGACTTCTAATTATGGGGTTCGCTAAAAAACAAAGTAAACAAAAGAAAGTATGAGACAGTTGGTGACCTAAGGGAGGCGGTATTACAAGCAACTGAAGAAATTGCGGTAGGTGAGGAAATCGGTAATGTCAATCTTAAAAAGATGAAATTTTTGTCTAAATAACAATGGTGAACTTTTCGAATATAAATTGTAACCATTATTATATACTTTAATTTCTAAGTTTTTAGTAAGTACCTACTTATTTAGTTTTTTCGCTTTATCTTTTCTTTTATTAATAAACCAATCTATTTCATAGCTAACTACGTTAAAAGTGAAAATAAGAGAGAAAAGCATTCATAACTCCGTTATTTTTATGAATAACTATGTCGAGTATTATATCGTTGAAAAGCTCTAAAAATGTCCGATTTTTTGAGGTCATAACCAACTATGGTTTCCATTCAAAAAAAACATTTGTTTGTGCATTATCTCGACAACGAGAGCTGTCACGCAAACGAGGACATGACAATCATATTCATATTCAATCATATACAATTCCCTTCAATTTTGATATTTACACTTTTTTATAAAATCAAAAACAAAGGAGCTAGAGTGATTTGACTAAATCGACAGAATTTCGTTTTTTCAAAATATATAGTAAGCCATGTCCGCTTACTTGCACCTGGTACACTTGACTCAGGGATTGATTGTCGTATCCTTTGTCGAGGATGGCGATGATCTTGTCAAAATTGCCTTGTTCATCGACTGGAATGCTTTGTAGGAGTTCTAAGTCCAGACCTCTTAAGGAAATTACAAGAGGGGTAGATTTTTCTTGGTTATCCCATCCATTAGCTGCAGCCACGGCTTCAAATTGCCGTTTATATATGGGCCAAGATGAATTGCCACCAAATGTGGTTGGTTTATTCACGGAACCGTTGGTACTCACGGTGTTCTGGTATTTTCCTCGCTGTAAGTCCTGTTGCATTTTTTAAATTACTGTTTCTACTTTATTTTAGATGGCACTGATTTTATCTTGTACTTCACTTTGTACTGTTTGTTTAATGGAACTTATTTGGTCTTGAACTGTGTCTTGAATTGAACTGATTTCAAATTTTACCTGGCTTTTTTATGGTCTCAATGTCATCATTTAGCTCTTTTATGTCTGACTCAACTATTTGCATTCTTTCAGAAACTGTTTCATTAACTTGCGATACTATTTGCATTAATTACTCAAATTGCAGTTGTCTTTTTTCTTCAGTTCAGCCTTGTTTTTCTTGCTTCTTCGAAAATAATTCTTCCATTAAATTTTGTTGTTTTTCGTCCATGGTAGTAACAAGATTTTGTTGTTCGCTTTTCATCGTAGAAACAAGATTTTCTGTTTTTTTTCCATGGTAGTGACAAAATTTTCTATTTCTATTTTACGTTTTTCATCAAAAGATTTCACCATCCTTTGTTGAATTTCTTCCTGATGTTTCTCTTTTTTGTCTCGTTTTTCCAGGATCTGGATAATTTTTCATCTAGTCCATCCGTAATCTGCTTAAATATTTTTTTGGTAGTATCGTCCACTTTTTCTTTTTCCATGCGTCAATCCTTTACTTCTGATCACCAAATTTCTTATATACTCCGTGGGTTCAATTGAAATTTAAAAACTAATTTTCACTACCACTTTCTAGAACTTTTATTAGCATCAAATATACAGAAACTGCTGATTCGAATATCACAATAATAATACAACATAAGCTCTTCGCCGCACTAACTAACTGCTGCGATGGTGGGCCGCTCCTTTTAAAATCAGCATCGAATTCTCTCGTACAATTCGGTGTCAATTTTACAGTTGTCGAGTTATTTCGAGATAATTTTTTTTTTGCATCCGAACCTCTAGCTCGTTACACATTTTTCCAGTTAGATAGGTACCCAAAGAATGGGTAATAATAAAAATTATTTAAAGTAAATTATTCATATAATGAAACCAACATATAAAGATCTTTTATTTTTTGCTTACATTATGAAAAGTGATAAAGGGGCACAATGGCATAAGCGGTTAGGTGTTAAATTTTATATAGCTTTTAAACTCTACTGGGTTTTTTGTATAGAAGATTGAAAGTAATGTAGTACTGTCGAGCTAATAAAACTAGCGGCCGCCCAATGGTCGAAATTCGACCAAAATCATTGCTAAAAATTTAAATAAATTTGCTTATATTACATACATTTTTTATGTGCTTATACAAAATTATGCCGCAGACGCCCTTTCAAGAGACATTCATGAACCATTGGTGATAAAATCAATCATAGAGATAAAGAGTAATATTATTAAGAATTCACATGCCGACAACATCTACAAATGAAGAACAAAACTACAAATAAAAATCATGAAAGTTAACAATCACTAAATTTGTTGTCTTTAACCTCTCCTGCCCCAAAAACTTCTTAAATTTAAAATGAATGAAAATGACAAAAACTTTCTGAACAACACACATCCCACGATCACAGTTTTACAAATATGTCTAACTGAAAAACCTACAAACTCTTACAAAAAAGTAATACTTTCACTAATCCCGAACACCTTAATTACTAGTGAATTAGCTCTTTTTTGAATTTTACAAATATACTTCAAGTTTAACCAGATCCGCAAACAAACAAGAAATTCTTGTAGATCTAAAGAAGTAGTTACCCCCATAGACTATATTGTTATATTTTTATGACAATCATGACGAAGCCAAAATGTAATAGTTACAGAGCGAATGACACAAAAAGAACTAACTAACTAAAATATTGAGGGTAAAATCTAACATAAAGAAATTCCTTAAGAAAAGTTTACACTAGTGGTTGCCAAATTTCTCATACATGTAAAAATGATTGTAGATACTCCTAAAAGCAACTCCTTAGAAATAATTCATATTGATATATTTTTCTTATAAAATAAAATACTAATGGGTCCATTGCCAGTACCCTTAAAACAACACAATGCAGGTCTTTGCAGTTATATTTCATTTTATGAACTATCTCAAACAATCATTCCTGACAATGGCTCGGAATTTAAAAAACATTTAGTTGCTGATAGTTGTATCTTTCACAAAATTTGCATTTTACTACCCCAGGAAATTAAAATGCCCATTATCCACAAATAATATTTCATCTGTCTATGTCTAATTTTTTATAAAAAAAATCCCAGAAGGTAAGTGAAATTTGCCATTAATGAGTTATAACAAATTGATCCACAACTAACCCTCTGTAGCATATTATTAGGACATACCACTTTTTGGGCTCTAAGTATTTAAGTAAACATATTTGAATCCGAAATTGTACAAATTGAACAGGACATTTGTGTAAAAACTTGTCGAGGTTTATCAAAGGTTAGAGTCAAATTGATCAAAACACAGGTAGTTAAATGCAAAAATATAAGTGGTATAACGACCTAAGTACATTAAACCCGAATTCAAAAGAAACGACTTATTCCTAGAATTTCCAAAGATGCACCATGAAGTACAACCATGTACTAGCAATACGTAACTATAATAATCCAAAATAACTATAAAATTATAAAAACTACGTTTTAACCAAGAATTATGTTCTATAAGAATCCTTTGAACTATTCATAGAGACATACATTCCTTTAATCCAGCTAAATTTACAGTTACAAAATGAAGTATGTTATTATTAAAATAAAACCACTAAGTAATCTTTGTCGTATCGTTTAGTTTCAAATAACTAGTTACCATATCATTAATCTTTATAGAGAACAATTTGGATTTTTTTTTGTAATAACTATCCCTTAATTGCGATTTTTAGATGTCTCAGTGATATACCAATCATAACTTTTCACATAATTTTATATTACGTTTATTAATATTAAATATTGAGGATTACACTATTCCGAATGTGTTTCAAAATTACCGAACAGATTCTGGATTACTAAGAAAATTGCAATACAGGAAATTACATAGAATAACTATGTAATTTCCTGTATTGCATTATATTTTCAGAGCATAGTACTCGTAGTTATCTTGTTTCAAGGTTGAACCGTTTCTTTGAATATGTGTTAGTACGGGAGCTGGTAAAAGAAATGATTTGTTCTTTGAAGCCGCTTACAACTTTGTTCGGATAAACATATATGACAAAATTGTAAAGTGAATCTGTTGCAAATTTAATAAATTATTATTTGGGAAATAATTTTGAACAAATGACCTTTTGTTTGTTTGGCAAGCAATACTTGAAACTTCAACTAAAGTTTAGCTCATTTTGGGTTCAACTTCATTAATTTCACGTCATTTCATATGTTTCCGATCGTGAATTTTTGTGCATTATTATAGTAGGGCGGCTCAGATGGTACGATCTGGGCGGCAAATTGATATAAGTATCTCGTATTCTGTTCCCAAATGTTGTTTACTAAATGTCAGTTGTCTCTCTTCCAATGTAGACCATAAAAAGTTGTGTAAAGTGATACAATATTAACGAAATAACAAGAATATAAATTTGAATGAGACTAACGTTAAAAAATAATGTTATTATATTAATAATATATTTAAAACATACTATATTTATTTTTGTAATACAAGGTCGATTAAAACAAAAGATATTAATAAACATGGTTCTGTTGGGTTTAAAAATATCATAAATGAAAATCAGTATAGTTATAAAAAACTAATAGTTTAGAAGGAAGTTTATTAGATAACAGTTCGTGTAAAATAAAAAATGTAATAATAGGTATTCTAAAAAGTGAAAAAAATATTTTCAGCATTACTATTATTAGGCTTCCCTATATACACAATATACAGATACTGTTATAATATCACTCCGGATTTCTCCCTGTTTCACACAACTGTAATTTTATCCGAAAATACTGGCCAGAAAAGGTTGAAATTTGGTATCAGTGTATAGTTTTGTAACCCCATCAGGAGTATATATCGTTAATGAAGAAATTTTGATTTTAATAGAATTTCTGGGGGTGAGGGAACTAGAAAAATCGACCATTCCCCCCACCTCATCTCCGAAACTATAAGAAGCAAAATTTTACTGGAAAAATAAGAAGAAACCTCTACTATTAATTTTTTGTGGGCAAATTACAAAATTAAATGGAAAATATTAAATTAAATTTGTTTCTAGCACATCATGTAATATATCAAATGAAAGGGCTTATTATGGCAGATACAAACATATTTTTTCATATTTTTAAAATAAGTTATTTAAAAGATATTAACAAAAATATAAAAAAAAATCACCCATTTCCCCTACCCCACGTTCAGTTCCTAGCTCTTGAAGTTTTCTGATTACCTAATAGTTCCCATTGCCCTCACCCAATAAATTTTTTTTTGCAAAATTTAATTTAACGACAATACAGCATATCTCAGTCGTGAAAATCTTTTGATTCCTAAGATAAATTTGTCAAAAAATCAGTTTTCTGGCCAACACCCAACCCTCCCCTCCAACAAATAGTTCAGTTTTTGCAAAATAATAACTTGATAATTATACATTTTAGGTGAAGAAACTACATAGCAAGTTTTATTCTGTATCACGATTTCTTAAAGTACAGTGCACTCGAGCCACACCCAATAAAAAATTCCAAAACGTGTATGTGTATTTAAAGAAAGTAAACTATACACTAAACCTCACTCCTGCATATGCTCCTTAGATTACTAACTTAATAACTAATTATTTACTGTTACAGAATAGTCTTCATACAAATTTTCTCGCCTATATCACATTCGGTTTACAATATATTGAAGTTTCCTAAAAAACAGCTTCCCATTACCGCAGTATAACTTTCTGAAAAAGCACATTTCTTTCTATTTACATAAATGAAATTATTTAAAAAATAGCCGATACCCGCGGTTTCACCCGCGTACGGTATCTTCAAGCCTTTGCAAAAAGAAATACCATATGAATCATATGTGTTATCCTATATAAAAAAATTCTAATTTGTTTGAACCACCCTACTTAACTATAAATCCACCAATCACGAATATATTCCAATCAAAATGCAAGTACTTATGGGCCACCCTATATATTAATTGAATTAGCCTTTTTTAATAACTGTAACTTTACTTCACCCTATATAGCAACCATCCTGTATATACAGCTGTTTATTTGTCACCCAGTATAACTCATTAAACACCTAACTATAACTCTTCACTATATATTTCAGGTATGCAACTGCTTGTGGTCTACGCAGGATAACAATTATTTCTGATATTTTTTGAACAACCTTTTAAAGTAGTACAATTTCTCTTTACCTTATATTTTTAACACCCTTTATATGCAACTTTTTCTAACATAACACACTCTAAAACAAGAATCTTGCTTCTTCCCACATTTCAGATAATACATATAGTAGAATGCAACTGTTCATGGTCTAAACTAAATAACAACTTAAAAACCCATTTTTGCACCCTAACACTAAACCTTTATTTAAACACTCACCCAAGCTGCAACTGAGCATTGGCCACCCTATATAATAATTTAATTCAACTTTTTTTTGAACCGTCTTGTATAACTAACTCTACCTCCATCCATCCATAATAAAACTTTCGTTTATCACCACCGCTAAATCGTCAAACATTATAACTTATTTTTGAACTATCCTGTATAACTCTACAAAATATTTCAACCACCCTATATGTGCATCTACTTATGGGCCAACATTTTTTAAACACTTAGCCATAACTCTGGTCCACTCACCACTGCTTATGGACTACACTACATAACTATTTTGTAACCACCCTTGAAATTATTATTTTTGACCACCCCTTATATGCAGCTTTTTCTAACATTGTTTTAATCACACTGTATGAACTATAATTTTACTTCGATCCATGTTTCAGATATTGCATATATGCAACAGCTCATATGTGCTATCGTACAATTTTTTTTCCAAACTGTTTAACTATAACTCTACTCCTCCCGCTTTTTCAACCACCTTGTATATGCAACTACTTATCGGCCACTCGGTATAAAAAATTTTGTACCACCCTGTATATCCATAAATCCATCAATGCTCAATATATTTCACCAAAACTGCAACTGTTTATTGGACACCCTATATAACAATTTTTTGATATTGAATTACCTTGTATTACAACTACCCAGTATACGCTACTGCTTATTGGTCAACCAATATAACTTTTTAAAATAACTAACCATAACACTTCTCCACCCTATATTTCAGCTATCCTATCTTTGAAACTTTTTATAAACTGCGCTAATTCTTTCACAATTTTTTCTCATAGTTTTTCAACGACAATATAAAGTATAATTTCTCTCCACACTTCATTTAAACCATCCTTCATTTGAAACTTTTTCTAACCTTTTTTCAATCAAACACCCTGTATAATTATAACTCATTACCACTCTATATCTCAACAACTTTTTATGCGCAACTACTTATTTGGCACCAAATATAACATTTTTGTACCACCCTGTATCCTTAGAATCCTACTGCACCCTATATTTCAACCATGCGGTAAATGGAACAGCTTGTAGATCATAACTATTCTTTATAATATTTTTTAAACCCACCTGTATAGCTGTAATTATACTCCGCTATATATTTCAACCATCCTATATATGCAACTACTTGTGGATTTAAAACAAATTTTTAACCACGCCATAAACCACTTGGTATACGCAACTACTTATGGCCCACTCAATATAACTTTTTTGGATCACCCGTATAACTAATTCCACTCCCCCTTGTTTCCTTAGAATCTCACTGCACCCTATATTTCAACCATGCGGTAAATGCAACAGCTTGTAGATCATAACATTTTTTTGTAATATTTTTTAAACCCACCTATATAGCTGTAATTATACTCCGCTATATGTTTCAACCATCCTATATATATGCAACTACTTGTGTATATAAAACAAATTTTTAACCACACCATAAATCACTTGGTATACGCAAATACTTATGGCCCACTCAATATAACTTTTTTCGATCACCCCGTATAACTAATTAAACTCCCCTTTTTTTCATCCACATTGTATATATGCAGCTGCTTATGACACCTAATCTAACTTTTTTTAGATTTTTTAAATCCATGTAATTCTACTCCGCTCTAAGTTTCCTATATACAGAACACCCTGTAAAAATACGCTTGTTATATCAGTGGATTTTTTTAAATAGAGACTTGTTACATTGGCACATTCCGAATTATGAATAAAATCTAATTTGATGCCAGTATCTAATATTTTGTGTGTGCACTCGAACCAATTGAGTAATTGTATTACCCAACATGATAGAAGTTTTTTTCACTACATATATATATATATATATATATATATATATATATATATATATATATATATATATACGGTTTCTGTCTTATGTGATGCCCGAACAAACAAACAAACAAAAAGAAACACACAAACTAGAATTTAATAATTAATTAATAATAGTAAAGATACTCCTCAATCACTTTTAAATCTTGAAATAACACTTTTCTATTCTATAATCAGTTCTCCACCCGTCCCCCACTTGATTGTCGAACTTTCGTAACATAATAAAACACGAGACTGTTTTTTAGGACGAAGAATTTGCTTACCAATTTCCAACAACGCATTAGTTTTTTCCCAGAAATTTAAAATATTGTAAATTATTTTGGGCCCTTTTTAGTTACAAAGTTACAAATTCTTTACTGGGCCCTGTCTCCTTCATCGATGTCTTCTTCGCAATTGATGATGGTGTCTACTGGCTCGAAACAAGCTATTTCTTGAACATTGGCAATTCGGATGTCATTGCTGGACATATTCAGAACTCTAATTGATATTTGTCTTCCGGTTTTAACTATAGCCCGCTAACTAAATAGCTGAATGTACGGCCTCCACCATACCAACGCAGATCCCAGTATTCTGGTTGAGGATTTTGCATCAAGCTTTATGCTCGCTGAGTTGCTGGCGAGCCATGTCAATACAAATTCCTCATTTAGGTAACGGAGAACATCATATATTGGGTTAAACATGAACCCCCTTTGGCTAATTAGGTACATACCCAGTATAAAATCGTGCTCAATATCTGCCACCAAGACCCTATGCCGGATGCTGCTGTCCCCATCAGTTGTACCATATCTGCCTCACCCTGAATTGACATGGTTTTACCGGTGACTGTCTTTAGCTGGATGTTGTTGGGAACTGGCCGGATTTCCGATGACCTCAGAACCCTGAACCTGGCAGAGGACACAGCAGCGACGGTGTCAAAGGTGATGGTGATGTGCCATTGATTGTCTCCTTGATCGCGAGGATGCTGCTATCACGCCAAATTCCCCTGATGAATATTCTCCTGGGAGCTGGTGGAGGGTTAGTCAGCATTCGGCCCTTATGCTGACCGGTTGAGGGTTCCTGGACATGAGGTTATTTTGTTGGTGGTCGGTGATCGTTCAGATAGCCTTACTCTGCAGTCGCGTTGAAAATGTCCTGTTCGTCCCCAACAGGCACCTCTGGTGTCAGATCTTTGATACCGTTCCAGTAGTTTGTTTATTCCAGTCAATACTCTCTGGAGGGATGGTTCTGGTTCGTGCTGGTTGATATAAACTGCTCGAACTGTAGGGTTGGACATATTTATGAAGGCCTCTAGTTCTAAAGCTCGAAATAAAACTTGATTACTTTGCTTGATGCCACTAACTCTTTGATTTCTTTGTACTTCAATATCTCTGATCCGTTGTATGAAGCTCTGTGTAGCCAATTCATCTTTAGCTTCCTCTGGCAGGTCTGGATAGGACAAGTGTATCAAACGTCTAAACTCGGCTTCGAATTATTGAAGACTTTCTTCAGATTTCTGTCTTTTACCACTTTGTTGTCCCTTTAGAACTGCTAAGAAATATATTATTCACACGACCTCTGTTGACTATTTAAGTGTTTGCATTGGTTACATAAAATGTAGCATTGTTGTATCAATTGGAGGACTTTTCTGGGTTGATTATACTGTTCTTGGGTTATCCAATGTCAATAATTTTTGAATTTGTAAACTAGGAAACGATACCTCAAAATGACTGCCACTAACAACAATTACCCGAGGTGTTCTGGATAAAATGTGAAATATGTATAAGTTCTCAAGAGAAGTAATATTTCACAGCAATTGTTTGACTATAATATAAAGTTATATACTTGTGGCATATTTTTCAATGTCTAAGTACTTCTTGGGAAATAACACCACAGTTTAAAGAAAATTACTCTATATTCCAAACGTTTCGGGGTCTAGGTCAGACCCCGTTGTCATTGGTTAAGAAACTATGGATAAAAAAGCCAGAATTGTAAGATGTAAATTAATATATTTGCCAATGTGTATTATTTGATTTCTGACGCCAGAGAGTTTTTTAACAAAAGTTCTTTTTTGAAATACAAAACAGAAATGTTTACCTAAAGAATAAATTATGTATAGTAAATTTACTTCAGTTTGTACAATACACCATTAACTCATTGATTATGTATTCGTTCTGTTTCACACAAACGTGACAAAATAACCAAATCATACTTTCATAATAGTATAAATCAAGTTCAGAACTTTCTATTAACCGCTGAGCAGAAAAGAATATTTTGTTACATTTTATTTAATCGGGGGACACGGTAGTGCCCCCCCCCCTCAAGACAAGCGAAGCGAAAGGGCACTACTATATTTTCTTCAAGCACTTCGTTGTTTCTTTGAACTCTCATAAGTTGGGTTGATATTGTACGAGACAATCAAAATTATCGAGATATGATGTTAATCTTGGATTCAATTACACTTTAGATTTTATTGATATCTAAAAAACCCTATTTCGTCACTGACTCACTGATGACAATCAAAATTCATAGGGTATTTCCTGAAGTTCTAGAAAGCTGATATTTAATATGCAAGATAGTATTAGTGTACAAACCACAAAAAATTAAACTTGGAACTCTTACTCCATAACCCCTTAAATTAGGGGATGTAAATTTGCACGAGACTTACGAAAATGTTGATGCTAGAGGCCTGAACATTGATATAGGCACTTAATGTTATAAATAATAACAAAATACATATTTCAGTAGTTTTACAAAATCACCCCCACCATTTAAAATAGGGAATAGAATTAAGCGTCCCTAAAATGCCGATGTGATTGTTCATGTAGCAATAGAGTGATTGTACAAGTCTTTGCGAGTGGATCTCACGATTCGATTTTTAATGGATTGAATGCCTTGAAGTGTTCTATCACATTACTTGCTATTATTATGTATTATGTTTACGCGAAACTACCTGTGTGTAGAATATTTTTTTGTTTAGTTAATGTGGTAATTTATCCTAGATAATGATCATTATCAACACATATTTCATAAATAGTAGTTCGCGAACGCCTCCTTCCTCCTCGACTGCGAGCATTAGTTGAAACTAACATTTTCGGAATCCTTACTTTCATGTAATTGTAATTTAATTGTCTATTTTCCATCTGTTTTAAAAGTGAACATGGATTTTAAAATTGTTTCAGTAGTAGTAGAGCTGAAACCCGCCCTAATCGTGTGGTTTATATGCCGGGCGATGGTTACTGCCTTGTTTGTTCCTTAACATATTCAATGACTGAAAACTTTGAAGTGGCGTTGCAAGCCTGAAGTTCTAATGTGTGGTATTTTGTAAATCACCAACAGAGATATATCCACTATATTTGAACAGACGACTCAAGGCTAATATTTCGTACATTAACAATGTAAAGTCTTAATCTCCACGAGTAAGAACTTCAGTCAGAGAAATGTATTAGAAATACTAAAAGTGGAGAAAATAAAAGGATCAGGCGAAAATAGCGTACCTGGGAGTGTAGCTGTTGAAAGCTCCGAACATTAAGAACTTGAGGAAGATCCTATTATCAATAAATCTAAAGATGCATTTAAATTACTTTCTAAAAAAGTTTATATGCAAGTAAAGTAGCGTATTTGGTTTGTAATCAACTTTACTGTTTATAAGATATTTCTAATCTACATTCGAATTCGAATGAGAAAAATAAAGCAAGAAGAGTTGTTACAACTTTTAATAACGGTCTTAGACATGAACCAGAACCTCTAAAATGAAAGGTATTTATAAATATTGACATTGGTTGTATTATAGCACAACAGTCAGATTTGAATATAATCGCCTAAGAACCAAGTATTACGCTGATCTATCCCTTATTATAAACACTAAACAAACAACGAAAAGAAGCAAAGACAGACAATAGGCTATTAAAAAGGTAACTCTGAAGTGCAGGCAATATACAAAAAAACATGAAACAAAATATGGACTAAATAAAAAAAAATGTCATAAGCAACTGACAAAAATAAAATAAATTAATTTGAGAATGATTTTTGGACGGTATTTGATTTAATTTTCAGGTTCTCATAATATTTCAATAATATATTTGGTAGAGTTTAATTTCCACATGAAAAATACCTTGTTATAACACCCAAATATTAAAACAATTTCTCCGCAATATTCTGAGTCTAATATTTTAATTTAGTTCTTAGGTTTTTTCATTTTCTTCCAATGATAGGTGTTAGATAAGAGACATGATTGATAGATAGGTCTCAGACATTTAGTGTATAACTAACAAATATTGCAAAGTTCTAACTGTAAACCCTATAAATTTATATGCTATCAAACAGAACAACATCTTTATGTCTACATTTGTAAACAAAATTGTTTGTCAATGCATAAGTTTGCCAGCTAGTTTTGTTTCTTTTATCTATTTTATATTTTTTTTCATAGGTCTGTCTGCAGAATTTCAAACAAAACAAGTTGTTTTTTCGTGCAATTTCCCACAATTTGCAATTTGCAATTTACGTTGTTTCTGGTAATAATAAACCACCTATCTGTGATCTGTGAATATTAGAAATACCTTCAAAAATTTACAAACGAACTATTGCTTCTGTAATACTATAGACATTGTCTTGGAATCGAGTACTCACCAGTATGTTTCATTTAAATCATACGGAATTAGAGGAATCTCACTTGATTTTACCAAGTGTTTCGATTTTAAGAGTTGGTTTTCATATATTGAAAAATGAAGTCTTTTGAAATGGGTGTACCAGTGCAGGATATTTGCCTCATATATTTTCACAATGATTTAATTCATTTTACAACATAACTTAAATGTCTGAAGCTTTTGAAATCAACTCATAAGTATGTAAAAACAAATTTAAGTAAATCCTCATATGTCTCCCAGGTATAAAGTTTGAATACATCCTTTACAATTGCCATCAAATAGTTGATGCAAAAGATAGTGAACGATAGTTGATAGCATCATTTTTATAGACGATTAACCGCCCCTTATAATCAGACTCACGATCTCTTTTTTGAATATATAAAGTGAACCTGAAGCTGGAGAGATAACAAGGTACCGCATACAGTACTTTGTAATCAAACTACTAATCTTTTCTTTGATGTTTATTAGTGAGGAAGAGGGAAATATACCGTATTCCTTATGCAGATTCTGTACGAGGTCCTGTATGATGGCCAACGTTGATAGATTGCCATATTTTCCAAGATCGCGGAAATTATCGGTATCGTTAACGCAACTGAATTGATTCTCATGACATTGGTACATCACTTGAATCATGACAGTAGCTGCATTGTATGCATGTATACAGAAAACAACATACATATGTGGAATAATGCAAACTTTTAATTTCATACAACATGCTTATAAGCTTAAGGATTTTGTTTCCCTGTTATTTGATGTGCGAGTGAATTTTATCTCTCCTTATATTTTACATGAATGAGAATTTTATTATCAAAATGAGGACAAACATTTTCTCTAGTTTTCCTGGTTTCATTTTAACCAATTGCTGAAATTTATAATCTTTCCAATCATATTACTTACGTTTTGTACCGCTATCACATTCTGCGTAGTTTGGTGTTCTCCTCCATGTCTGTGCCATTTTTCTATATATCGAGCTGTAATACTTTATCGTTGACGTAATTTTTCTTTGTTGTCAACTTCTCCACCATTTTAACTCCAACAATCTCCAATTCCTTATAACGCTATTTCCCTCTACTATTGGTATTCTGTCGGTCTGTCTCGTAGTGTTCGTCAGACTGGATATCTCTAATACCTCATTTGGTTGACATAATCTCTGGCAAATTTTTCACAATCAAGATCTTGAATATTATTCTAAGTCCTGTAGCCCATCATTAGTTCACAATCTTAACATGCCGAATGCCAGAAAGCCAGAATCCAACCTTTCAGAATCCAGTAATTAGTAGTAATAAGTATCTAGTGCTTACAACTCGTATCATTTGTCGAGGCGTTGCCTGCGACAATTGTAAAATTAATGCGATCCTGGGCCAAAATAATGACCAATCTTCATATGAAGAGCCCGCCCTCGAACGTAACCTTCTGATTTCTGATGGAATAATTCCACCAATTCTAATGTTTATATAAATGGAGATAATTTCCTACTCGACGTAAGAGTATTGAAATACATAATAGCTGTAGTAGTCCTGGTGATGTTGTTATTAAAACTAAAAAAGATGCATATGAAAAACGTTAAAAGAAACATAACAAGAAGTATGGCTGTCCTAGATACGCAAGCCCAACAGCCCTAAAAGTATTTAAAGTACAGAATATTTATAACATAGTTTATAAGTGCAACTCATATTCAAGTATTTAATTTCTTGTGATTATAATTATTATCTACTTTATTACCGTCCTTGTGGACCAATAACTATTAATTTAAGAATTTTATGTGATTTATTTTAGCATGTATATGTAAGAAAATATCCAACGTTTATAATACATTTGTTATGGAATTTATGGACGTGCTAAGTAAGTTGTTTATATCATGATTGAACTTAATCTTTAAATATGTGTTTTCTATTTACTATATTTTGCCCTGAAGCATAGTCGACACTGGTCTTGTAAGGTAGTTAAAATCTTTATCATAACGTGGTGTTATTAATTAAATTTTACTCGGAATATTTAACAAATTGACATAAAATACCTGGATCTGTAGAAATGTCAATCGACACTAAACAATTGCATTACAAGTTAGACGTTAGAAATAAATTATAAAACACCTATATCTTGTACGGAGAAAATCGATATTAGTATCGTGGAAGACGAACTCTTGCTCATAGAGCCTGTAGCCACAATGTCTTTTACCGAATTTTTCAATCTTATCAGTAAAATATTACCCACCGAATCCAAAGGCGACACGGAAAACTAGCCATTTTTAGACGCACTTGAATTACTACAACTACATGTAGGGAAACATGAACGAACAGCAGTAGCATTCATCAAAACTAGATTAACTGGTAAAGCACAAGATTTAATCTCCACCGAAAACACGATAAACTCCATATATAATATCCTGAAAAATAACTCAAAATTTGAGAACTCTATGACAATAGACAATAAACTCAAACTTCAAGCAAAATGCCAGAAATAACGCTAGCTACGCAAACGAATTGTAGTTAATTTGCAACAAACTAAAAAGAGCTAACAACATGGAAGGCGTACCATCGCATGCAGCGGAAAACTATTCCACAGATACACTAACCAGAAGTGAAATTCAAAATGTGAACTCTGACAGAACTAAGCTGATCATAGAGGCTGGAACATTCAAAAGTACGAAGGAAATCATCGATAACTTAACGAATATCACACTGCAGTCTACAGCAGAAAGAGACTTAGTTTACTTTAACCGGAACAATTTTGGTAAAAACAATCGTAATTACAACTACAAACCAGCTAACAAGCAAAGCTTAGACTTAAGAAGTTTAAATTACCAACTTAGATCAATTCAATATATTTACAATAAACAACTCTAAAATGAACCGACATAATTATATGACTAACGAGCGAAGTAGTATGCACATGAGAATACTGGCTCACTTTTCTTATGGGACTAAAATCATTTTTTGAAATCGAGGTGGTACGCGGTGTAATCGCCTCTGGCGAGTGATTTATTGCTTGTGTATGTATGAATAATGTGTGTATTGTTTGGTAATGTATGTGTAATTGAAAATACAGGTGTAATTGTTGACTTAATTATTATTATTTAGTTCAAGACTGGTATCGTCGCATTCACCATAATATACGCGACACCTGTATACTTAGTCGTTGGCAAAAAATAAAACGGCTATCGGCATTTGTACCAGCGAATGTTGACCACTAGCAGGATTCTCGGCTGCATGCGATGAGATCATTGTCGTCGCGAACACAGCTTGTTTCTTAATATTCAAAAACACTAGCCGGATTTCATTTTTTTTTAATGCAATATATTTTATCTACGAATATCCTCAAAGGTATCCTAAATTGCAAATTTCATACGGCAGCTGGCATTATAATAAGATTTATTAAATTGTTAGTAAAAATAAAAAACCCATATATCTAGGCGGATTAAATTAAATACGAATACTTAACTCGCGGCTGACGTCAATACATATTCAAATATCTCCGGTATCGGTGGACATCCAACTAAAGGTTAAACGTTGAGAGTCTCAGTTGAACATACAGGGTAGATTACTATTGCTACAATTTTTCATGATAGCTAAAGTGAAGAGATTGTATTAATTGAAACAAAAAGAAAAAATAAGAGATTTTTTTCTTTTTACTATGGGGTTAAATTATAAATTTAGATGATTAAAAGTTCAATTTTCATAATAACTAAAGTTAAGAGATTGTATTAATTGAAACAAAAAGAAAAATAAGAGATTTTTCTTTTTACTAAGGGGTTAAATTAGAAATTTAGATGATTAAAAGTTCAGTTTTATTTTACTATTCAAAGAGAACAGAAGCAAAAACAATGTTAGCGTCTTTTTTATGACGTGTTATTTTTCACTGGTAATGGGTGAAGTGAATTTCGAGGACTATTTAAAGCGACATGGATTTTTAACGGAACCTAATGGAACATCTATATCAGACGTAAAAGAGGGAATGATTAATTTTCAAGAACTATATAATTTGAAAGTAGACGGTACTGCAAATGAAGAAACTTTAAATTTAATAAATAAACCACGTTGTGGTTTACCTGATTTCCCTTTGAGTTTTCGTACAACCTCCCAAAAATGGCAAAAAACTAAATTAAAGTTGTACTTTGTATTTGCTGATTCGGAAAGGAAATTAGTGGCAGAAAAAGCTTTTGAAGTATGGCAAAATGTGTCAAACTTACAATTCACCTATTCAGCTACCACGCCGGATATAATAATTTCCTATGCCGACGAGGAGTTCCGGCACTCAAACAACAGAAGGTGTCAAGATGCGGGAAATTGTTATTATCTATTTGACGGACCTTCTGGTGCATTAGGACATGCATATCTACCCAATAACGATACGTGTCGTGAAATTCATTTAGACCGAAGTGTCATTCTTTGGGGATGGAGCATTCCCGTTTTTACAAGTCTGTGATGTATCCATATTACGGACGCTCCGAACTCGATGAAGAAGATATCCGAGGAATTCAATTTTTGTATGGAGCGAAAAAATTCCTCAAAGTACGACAGTAAAAAGCATTCCAAAGACGAGGAAAAAAATCCCTGAAAGTGCCACGGTAAAAAGCACCTCAAAGACAACACAGAAATATATTCATGAGATTCCTTCGAGTACACAAAAAAATATTATTTCCACTACTACTACTAGTACCACTGTAAAAGTTACAGAGAGAAAGCAATAGACTTATGTCAAGTAGATGTTTAGGGATTGCAGTTTTTAGTATTAAGAAGCAATCTCTATATTATATATAAAGACAGGCTATGGATCATGGATATGGAGAGTCGAAACATAACATCAAAAAACGTAGATCTACGCAAGGTCCTACATTTTCTACTTCAACTTCAATATATCAAAGACCGTCTGGTGAAATAGTTGTGATTGGAGATAAGAAAAGATTATTCTACATATCAGATGAGAACTTTAAACTATTGAAAAGTCTCAACATTAACGATTTCAAGCTCTCAATACCAGCTAATGAAATTATTGCCACTGTTACCAGTTATACAGGTTAAACTATTTTTTTCCTTTCAAATAATATGTACGCCGAAATCAATGAATGTTCTCTTGAAGGGAAAAATTATGGTTGTATAAGCAGAGACTTTATCGGTATACCAGAAAATATTAGAGGTGCATTTCGGTATACCAACGGAAGAATCTATTCTTTTGAAAAGGATAGGTATTTTGAGTATAATGAATTTTCAAATATTCTTATACAAACTAATAAGTTAACATTAATTAATTAATATTAAATGTCCCGATTTGAGTTTGTTCGAACAACTGAGAGAATTGTTGAGTAGAATTTTGGCTAGAGAAAATATAAATTAATAACAAATTACTATATGCTGATTATTTTCAACTGATTTCCAAGATGAGCCCGTGGAAACTAATTTCATAGCATTTGCATGAGCCCAGTTTTAGTATTTATCGACTAGGTATGTGAAAGAGAAAGATACCTTCTTGTTGAAATTTATTTGTAACCAGCAATTCCAATCGAACCAAGAAATGCGAGTATGAACCAAACCTAAAACCACAGACGAGAGCAAGAAATAAAAATTTAACGGGGTAGTACGGTGAAAAGAAGGGCAACAGAAAACAATTTGTTTGAAAATATGGTTGACTTCAAAGCATCTACTGAAATCACTGATATCTTGATAGGGTTTTTTTTTAAATATATGTACATGTTAGAATATAATTCCTCTCCGAAAATAAGGGAAATGTTAAAATATTGACAGAATTTCCTAAAATCCAGAAATCATTTATATTGATTACTTATTTTCACCCTGTAAATTTCTTTAAGCTATAACACGAGAATTAACTTTATGTTAAAATCTCACGGTACAACCAAGCCATAAAAGTATATCGGAGGAATTTTCACGGATCTACCCACGAGAAAGAAGTTCTCATATTCACCAAGTGTTCGCAAAAGCAAATTCGCATAGGAATTAATTACCTTGTCTGGGTGATGCAATAGGTAAAAAATCTTTCGTAAGGTAACAGCTTGGTCTGCGGGCTTGTGCACACTCGATGTGGTGAACGAAATTGTATAAAAGCAGACGCAATTTCGAAAAGTAGTCAATTGCAAATCTGCTTTACTTCTGAATACTAGTTGTATAGTGTTGCAGTGAATTGTAAGGTAAGTTATTTTTTGGTTTATGTTATTTTAAATATTTTTTCTTTTGCTGTTTGTCTAATGCTATTTCGATATTATATGTTGTATACATTGTTGAAAAAAAAATTGTTTCTTCCAAATTATTACTTATGAGAATTATTTTTTGGTTATGCTAGTTACCTCAACTTGTTGGTGAAGCTGTCATTGCTCACACAAGTTTTCACTAGGTTTTCATATCTCTCAGTGTAATAGTTTAACCTAATTTTAAATATTTGTTCTTTTGTTGTTTTGTGTTCTTTAGAACGCGGTCTAATACTATTTCGATTTTATATGTTGTATACATTGTTGAAAAAAAAATTGTTTCTTCCAAATTATTACTTATGAGAATTATTTTTTGGTTATGCTAGTTACCTTAACTTGTTGGTGAAGCTGTCATTGCTCACACAAGTTTTCACTAAGTTTTCATATCTCTCAATGTAATATTTTAACCTAATTATATATATATATATATATATATATATATATATATATATATATATTTGTTCTTTTGTTGTTTTGTGTTCTTTAGAAAGTGGTCTAACACTATTTCGATTTTATATGTGGTATACATTGTTGAAAATTTTTTTTGTTTCTTCCAAATTATTGTTTATGTTACTTGGTTATGCTAGTTGCCTCAGATTGTTGTTGAAGCTGTCATTGCTCATATAAGTTTTCACTAAGTTTTCATATCTCTCAATGTAATATTTTAAGCCAATTTTATAATCAGTGTACATTGCTGCAAATTACTTTTGATAATTTCTGTTGTTGCTTTATTTATGATTTACACTCTACACTATTTGGTTCTAGTTGAAGCTCAGAAAAACAAAAAGCCAGGCTCCTACACTAACAACAGCAGAACCGGTAACGAAATATAAAGATTTGGTTTCCTGTTGAACTTACCAGACTTCCAAAAGAGCAGTAGAAGCGGTCAATTGGTTCCAGTTGAAGCTCAAAAAAAACAAAAGCCAGGCTCCTACAATAACAGCAGCAGAAGCGGTAAAGAAATATTAAGATTTGGTTTCCAGCTGAAGCTAGAAAATCAAAAGCCAGACACCCAAAAGTAGAAGCGGTCAAAGTATAAACAAAGGCTTAAAAGTAAGTTAACTATTATTTTCCATAGAATTCCTATATAGCGTTATTGTATTGTTTCAGATGAGTTTCCTTAACGATAATAACAGTGTTTCCTCCACAGAGGTGGTAATTAACCTGTGGTAAAGGTGCAACACCTACCGCTGAACGAAAAAAGGAGGGTGCTGTCTGCAAAAGTGGTGAAAACACGTTCCGGGAAAAGTGTACTTGTGGAGTTAGAGGACGCTGTAGCATTCCTCCCTAAGAGGGTCACGTCAGTGTTCAAAAATCACATAGAGAAATTCTCCACTGGCAAATTCCACCTAACATTCACCGGCTTACAAGAATTGGGAACTCAGCACCCAAGAACGCTGTTCGCCATCGAAGAGGCGGAGTAAACACTAGCAATAATACACACACACACACACACACACACACACACACACACACACACACACACACACACACAACAATAACAGTAAGCTTTTAATTAATTTTTTATTTTACTTTGTACCGAGGAAAAATGAATTTAGATGAAATTACCTGTGTTAGTGATGAAATTATTTTAAAAATTAGGGAAGTAGAAGGCATTTTGATAAAAAAATCTAAACCGCTATCTCAAAGGGATGTTGAGTCTTGGTTGAAAAACGTTAAGAAACACATTTTTCTTTGCAATGCAGCTATACGAAAAGCGGATTTAACAATGGGTACGTTACGTAAATTACAAACTAATATAGGTCATCTTAAAAGATTTAAATTGTTGCTACAAAATTATAATGCTACTGGCATGGAGCTTTCGAGACCTAGTAAAAATATTCATAGTAGGGTGAAATAGGAAGATGTGGTTACGGCATTTAAAAGCAGAGTTAGGACTGGTCTCATAGTAAATAAATCTCATAAGGATATTTTTGACTTTCTTAAGGATTGTGAACAGCTTTTACAATTAGGATAAAAAATATTTTAAAAAAGATGAGCATGGTAAAAGTTAACGTAAATTTCTGTGGAGAATTCTCCAAGATATCTGGTGATGAAGAGATCCTAGATAAAAGTATTTCGGCACAAGAATGAAATAATTGATTTTGGTACAAATTTGCAATATTGTTTTAAACTTACGTAACTGATCCTATTTTAAATAAGCTTTCGGAGTTTGCTAGCGAAGGGTCGGGCTGGTGTTTAAAGGAAATAATTTCGTTAGAAGTTAACATAAATAGGTATGCTGTGGGGGCTGGAATATCTGCCTCATCTTTCATTGATTTACCTGAAAAAATTAAATCATCAAAATCCTGTATTAACGTCAAAAACCTACATGATGAAGCTTGTTTTATGTGGGCGATAGTGTCAGCTTTATTTCCGGCAGAGAGTAACTCAGATCGTATCAGTTCCTACCCTCATTATAAGAATGTATTAAATCTGAAAGGGTTATCCTTTCCTGTGAAAATAAATCAAATTCCTGTGTTCGAGATGAACAACGAAAGAATATCTGTCAATGTTTTTGGGCTAGAAATGGATATATATTCTAAGTTTTCAGTAGTCTCTCATAGTAAATAAATCTCATAAGGATATTTTTGACTTTCTTAAGGATTGTGAACAGCTTTTACAATTAGGATAAAAAATATTTTAAAAAAGATGAGCATGGTAAAAGTTAACGTAAATTTCTGTGGAGAATTCTCCAAGATATCTGGTGATGAAGAGATCCTAGATAAAAAGTATTTCGGCACAAAGAATGAAATAATTGATTTTGGTACAAATTTGCAATATTGGTTTGAAACTTACGTAACTGATCCTATTTTAAATAAGCTTTCGGAGTTTGCTAGCGAAGGGTCGGGCTGGTGTTTAAAGGAAATAATTTCGTTAGAAGTTAACATAAATAGGTATGCTGTGGGGGCTGGAATATCTGCCTCATCTTTCATTGATTTACCTGAAAAAATTAAATCATCAAAATCCTGTATTAACGTCAAAAACCTACATGATGAAGCTTGTTTTATGTGGGCGATAGTGTCAGCTTTATTTCCGGCAGAGAGTAACTCAGATCGTATCAGTTCCTACCCTCATTATAAGAATGTATTAAATCTGAAAGGGTTATCCTTTCCTGTGAAAATAAATCAAATTCCTGTGTTCGAGATGAACAACGAAAGAATATCTGTCAATGTTTTTGGGCTAGAAATGGATATATATTCTAAGTTTTCAGTAGTCTCCATACACCTCACAAAAGAAAAGAGAGAAAACAATATTAATTTATTAGTAGTTCAGGATAAATATTTTCCTAAAAAGAATGAGTTTGATTGTATTTATGAAGATGAATGTGGTGGTAATAATGATGAGAATGAAAATGATAACAATCATGAAATTCGATATCATTATACCTGGTTAAAAGATATTTCACGGCTTTTAAATAACCTAGTCTCAAAACACCATGGGAAAAAGTATGTTTGTGATAGATGTTTAAATCACTTTCACTCACAGCAAAAGTTTACAGAACATGAAGTTTACTGCATCCAGTTAAATGAGTGCAAAATAGAATTCCCTAAATATTCACATGTTGAATTCAAAAATTTGATGCTCAAAGAAAAGGTTCCTTTCATTGTTTATGCCGACTTCGAGTCTCTCTTAGAACCATATGACCACAGAAATACCAGCAGCAAAAGTGTGAGGTATCAAAGGCATAGAGCTTATAGTTCGGGGTATTATTTCAAATGCAACTACAATGATAAATATTCATTTTACAGAAGTAACAGAGGTCTAGATTGTATGTCTTGGTTTGCGATAGAAATGGAAAATGTCGCCAGATTTGTTGAATCAAAACTTATTAATGTGGAGCCAATGAACACCGAAGTGAAATTATAGGATGCTAGTAGGGATTGTCATGTTTGTCGGAAACCCTTTAGCTCTGGAGATAAAGTGGTTAGAGACCATGACCATCTTTCAGGGAAATTTAGAGGGTTTTCACATAATATATGCAACATTTTGTATCGTAAATCTTTTGTAGTACCCATAGTTTTTCATAATTTAACTGGCTATGACAGTCACTTTATCATTAGAGATTTAGCTAAGCGCAATAATGTCTCTTTATTACCTTTAAATAAAGAAAAATACATTAGTTTCACCGTACATGATCAAGAAACTTAAATAAAGTTTAGATATATTGACTCCTTTAGGTTTATGGGGAGTTCATTGGACTCTTTGGTTTCCACACTCACTAATAATAATTTTGAAATTTTACATAGAGAATTTAAGGATATTTCTGAAGAAAATTTAAAATTATTACATAGAAAAGGTGTATTTTTCTATGATTACCTAGACAGGATAGAACGATTACAAGAGGTGGAATTACATAAGAAGATAAAATTTTACAATAGACTTACAGATGAACATATCAACGATGAAGATTATGAACACGCTAAATTAATTTGGACGCAGTTCAATTTGAAAACTCTTGGAGATTATAGCGACTTATATATGAAAACCGATATATTGCTACTAGCCTGTGTTTTCGAAACGTTCCGGAATCATTGCCACAAGACCTATGTTTTAGACCCAGCTCATTACTATACCATACCAGGATACACATGGGATTGTATGCTAAAATACCCGAACTGTAGGCTGGAAGCAGTTGCAACCGCTATGGGAGGCAAATAACAAATATGTAGAGGGTTACGATTCTTCTAAACCCTCAAAATACCTTTTTTATTGTGACTTGAACAAATATACGGTTGGGGAATGAGTCCGTTCCTCCCCTATGAAGGGTTCAAATGGACTGACACAAATATCGACATAACCAGCATCCCCGATTATTCGCCCACAGGGTACATCCTAGAATTAGATTTGGAGTACCCTGAAAGCCTCCACGATCTTCACAAAGATTTACCCTTCTGCGCCGAGCATAAAAACCAAAAAAACTCCAAATTGAAAACTGCTGACTACACTAGCTAACAAGGAACATTATATAATTCATTATAGAAATCTGAAACAAGCTCTGTCGCATGGCTTAAAATTAACAAAAGTACATAGAGTTTTGCAATTTCAGCAGTCTGCTTGGCTAAAACCATACATCTATTTGAATACACAATTGCGAAGCCAAGCTAAGAAAAAGTTTGAGCAGAATCTTTACAACTTATGATAAATGCCGTGTTTGGGAAGACCATGCAAAACGTTCGGAAACATCGTAACGTGAAACTGGTCAGAACTTGGGATGGCAAATCTGGGGCAAGGAATTTAATTTCAAGCCCCAGTTTCCACAGGAGAACGATCTTTGATGAAGATCTAATGGCGATAGAGTTAAAAAAGCACAATATTTTGTTGTTAGCCCTTGTACGTCGGAATGTGTATCCTCGATATATCTAAATTCTCATATATGATTTCATTACGATTATATGTTGACAAATTTCCAGTGGAAAAATGTAAACTATTGTACACAGACACTGACAGCTTAGTGTATGAAATCTGCTGTGAAGATCTCTACGAGGAAGTGGTGAAAGCTGACAATCTATCGTTTCGATACCAGCGATTATCCATCAGATAATCGCTGGAATATACCTTTGATAAATGGCAAAGTACCTGGTCTCATGAAGATGAGCAAAGGAAAAATTCTATTATTCTTTGTAGGGTTAAGCTCGAAACAGTATACCTATAAGATGCAGGGTACCAAATGCTTTAAAAAGGCCAAGGGAGTAAAGAAAAATGTGGTTAAACGTCAAATAAAATTTGAGAATTTGAGGATTGTTTAAAATTTTTACAAAAGTTTCCACATAAATTGCATTCTTATCAAGACTCACGCTGTATTCAATCAAATCTTCATGAAGTTTATAGCGTTGACCAACAAAAATTGTCCTCAATCCCTTCGACGATAAGCGTTATCTTGCCATGGGTGCATTACAACATCAGTAATTTTAATCTGATTTTATTTTTTCTTGTAGGTAACATGACTACAACACTGCAAGACGCAAGCATCAGGACAATTTGTCAAAATCTTAAAAGTGCAACTTTATTTATTCGCCTGTCTCCTTTACCATGGGGATTAACTGAAAAAATTTTTAAAAAGTTTTCATTTTATAAATACGAGCAGTTAATGGCTGAATATGCTAACTTAGCAATTGACTGCGATGCTGTATTGTACAATTTTGAATACCAAAGTGAATTTAATTTCCCCCATAATTTGAAATTGGTCCTACTAAATTATAGTCACCTAGAACCTTATTGTGACCATGACCAATATTGTATGTGATTTAAATACTTTGAAATTATTGATTACAACCTTTTGTGTGTAAATCATGCATACTTTGTTTAAGTGATGCCTTTAAATTTAAAAATAAAGAATTTAGATATAAGATTAGGAAATCTCACGCAAGGTGATTAATGAAATGGAAATGATTTCTAATGTGGCAGTGTTGTAGTCATGTAAAACAATGTATTGCTGTTGTTGTTGTGTAATATTAACATTTATTTTTATATAGTATTGCAGTAAGTTTTAAGATGTAGTATTAATATTTTGTATATTGTATCACTATATGTATTAAATAAAAACGGTATATAGGGAAAAAAACTCTTTATTTTATGTTTAAATATTATTCATAATATTAAAATAAAATGATATATAGGAAAACTGCTTTTTATTTTAAGAAATAAAGACTTTAAATACCCAACCGTCTCACATCTGCAGATACAACATTTATCAGTATCTATAAAACAACTTGAGCAGCTGGCTAAATGTCTACATGGAAGAAGTACAACAGATATTTCATTAGTTAAACAAATTTTACAAGATAAGTTAGTAGCTTTTGAATCTTCTATTGTTTTTTGAATCATTAGACAGTTGTTGGATATCATCAAATGTCGTTCAGCAACATCATTGTTTGGCAGCAAGTTTGAAATCTGTATGCCACAACAATAACATATGATTCTATCTCCTGAACCACTATAAAAGAATCCAAGTTTGCTAAATCATTAGGTCTCTGCTTTAGAGCTATAGGCCAATTGCCAAACGTAGAGAATCTGCTGGCAACACTTATTTTATCTTTATGAACAACAGGTTTTTTTCTATTTATTAAGTATACGCTATCTGTATCGAAGAAGGAACAATTTGGATTCCAATCTAAATGGCCAGCTACATGATCGTCTGTTATTGAATCCTTCAGACCCACAAAATGCACATTTTACTACATCATTTTGACCAAAATAAATAAAGCCAGCCCTTGCTAGTCTGGAAGCTGGGAATTCTGATGGCCAGTTTTCAAAGGTACGTAATCTGTGTTCTTATACTTGATACCAATCTCTACACTCTATGATTGTAATATATCAACTGAGAGAAAATTAAAAACGGGATGATTTTATACATTTTATTGAGGTTTTCTCGCTACAATGTCGGCTACAATTTTTTCTCTGTTATAATAAAGATACTCTCTTAAAGCAATACCCAGTTGAGATGTATTATCAAAACAAAAAGATGATAGTAGTCGTTCAACTTGTTGCGAACAAATTAAATGTTTCCATGAACAAATTTCATTTAAAACTTTGAAATAATATTTACAAAAGTTCATTTCTAAATATGCTTCTACTCGACTAGAAATTATATGTTCAATTCTAAAAAGTTCCACTACATCACTATGAAAGAAATATAACGCAATAATATTTTGCATCAACAAGATTAGTTTCTCGTCATCCTCAGATCTTGTTTGGGTTATATGTAGAAATTCTCCACAGGAAATTGGTGCTGCAACCTCGTGACTAGCAATATTTGGGTTTTCTAAATAATTCTGATTCATCAACTTCAGAACGCACAAAACATCCGCCCATTCGAAGCTGTTCAGGACAATTTTCACATTATTTTTTTGTAGAATAATTACTCGGGCAAACGTTCGAGCTGGACTTAATGCACATTGGATTTCCAACTCAGAATTGAGGATTGTGTAGGAAATTTGGTGTAGAGGTCTTTGGTGTGTTGTAAACACTTTCTTTTTAAGTTTGATTCTCTCTAGGTCGGCGTTGTAGTCAATTTCTTCAAAACTAATATCACTCATACTGTTGCTCACCAAATTGAACTGCTCTTACTGAAGATAATGGGAAACTCAGAAGGCTTCCCTCCTACTCCTGTTTTACAAGTTATAGCCTGTTGCTGGAATCAATCCAGCTGTCATGACTTTTATCAAAACCCAACCATCAAACTTTGACTTTATTACCTTTTTTCTGCAATACTTTTTCCACGAGATAAACGTCAGGGTTGGCGGTCTTTTGCAATTCTTCCTCATAAAATCCCCCCTCAATTGGTCTGCCACTCATGTCTTCCAACAGGTAGGTAATGGGATTCGTTAACTGATATTGACGTACTTTGAATAGCTCTGTAGTCCAATTCCTGGTATGTCCTTTTCCAAAGATAAATAAGTAAAGTGAAATACTTATTCGCACCACATCACCTGCCTTGAGTTTCCTAGGTCCCGCGATTTTCAACCTATTGAATACTTTAATGTCTTTAGCAATACCAGCAGTTACGTCGCTAGGACGCATTTTCGATGTATGATGTTTTTGATTATTATAAGACTGAACGATATCAGGCAAAATGTCAATCCACTTGTAGCTACCATTTAAACTGAAATATTTGAATAAGTTTTCGTTTAGTGTCCTTATCACGCGCTCGCAAATAGCTGCTTTCATTCCACTAAATGTGCTAGTGGTTAATCGAATATTTTTGCATCAGTTTAGTAAAATGACTGTTGTAGAATTCTTTTCCTTGATCTGTCTGCAAGTTTTTTGGCCGGCGCCCGCCATTAGCAGTGAGAATACTCTCGAAAGCCCTTAATTAATTAATCATCTATAGTTGATTGTTGATTTGCGAAGAGACTTCTTTTTTGTGAGATCGCAATTCGCTCTTGATCCCATCTGACAATTTTTTCATCTCTAAGTTCATCTTATTAACTTTATCACTCATTTCATCGTGCAATTTTTGCATATCCACATATACTTCGGGTACAACTTTTAGCATTTTCTCTTTGATGGCCTTCACTTCATCAATATCGATTTTCAATTGCAAAATTTCTTCACTTATAGTCTGTCTTAGATTCTCTTCAATTTGCTGTGGCAATTTAGTAAGCTGGTTATGATGGACGTTGGTATTTGACTGAAATTCCAGTAAGGTCTATTGATTAACCCTTAAGCTGCTATCAATCGCATGTTGATTTTTCTCAAGTTTTCGCATACTGCTGTAAACCTGATCGCTGAAATAATTGAATGCCACTTGAAAGTCCTTTTTAATAAGAGACAACTTATCACGTACTCTGTCATCGACATAGAGTTTATTGACGGCATCCATATCCGCTTTGGGATCTCCAACATTAGAAATTATCACTTTCTCTACATCGATATTTCCATCGGATGTGAAGGAAAATGGTATTTTTGCGCGCTCATAATCACTTGGTTGCTGTTGTTGAACAGCACTTCGACCAAATTTATCCAGAGACATTTTACTAATGACTACTTTGGTTATTTGTCGCGTATAATATTGGCATCTTTGAGCTCATTTATTATCGCCACAATTTCGTTGTCGTGGGATGTGTTGCCGGCCTCTTTCGATGCAACAAGTAACCTTAAACGATCTACCAATTCATTGGGATCGTCCCAGTAGACGTATTTCATAGGCTTTGTATTATATTTCAACTTCATACTTAATTTACTTAATTGGTTTTATAAACATAGGTTTAATGACATCCTTGTATTTGGATATTCCTGAGGGTTTCAAATGTCCTTTTACATTCCGGTGTACTAATGCCCGCTCTAAAACTTTTTGGTACACGATTTTGTCATCTGGAGTGTATGCGGGATCCTTGTAGAATATCAGTTGGTAAAGACCAGATGATCCTCGAAACACAGCGTCTCCAACAGTAAGACGTCCTGTCCTCATATCAAAGTTGATTTCTTTGTTACCGAGATACCACTTGGAGGTTTTCGAATTGTATGAGAGTCCATAAATGTTGTCAATTTTATCACTCTTGTGGAAATATTCGGTTACATACTTTTGCACCATTGCTGGATACTGCTCCATATAGGACTCAAAGGTTTTGTCAGAGTAATTAGTCGGATCATCATTCTCTTCTTCCGTTTCCTCGGCTTCAGCATCGGTATAAAAACTAGTCTCTGCGACTGGTTCTTCTTCGAGGAATAGACTGGATTTTGGTGTTAACGGCTCTAGTTTTTCTTTTTTCACAATTGTTTCTTGTTTGATAGATGGCAATACCGGAGGTGATTTTGTTGGCGCTGGTGGTATCTTGAGGTCCGTTAAGCTAGCGGGGACACTATAGCGGAATCCAAAATAACCCATACCATAATTTTTTACTATTTTTTTACTAATTTTTTACCGCCATAAAAATTTTTTACTCCGACACCCACCCTCGTTATAGCTTCCCCGCTAGCTTAACGTTAAGCTAGCGGAATATTTTTATAACTTCAAGAGGAAAACAGCTATCGACCTAATTCCACCGCCATAATTTTTTACTCATCAAGTACTAGAAGAAGGTTTATAGTGGTTATCGCAAAAACACCCCCTACCCCTTACCATCCTTAAAATTTAATTTCATTAATCTAGTAGGTACTTTATAACGAAATCAAAAATAAAGTATATTATAATTTTCTACTACTTTTTGACTAATTTTTTACCGCCATAATAATTTTTTACTTCTAAACCTACCCCTATACGACTTACCCTACTACCTTAACGTTTAAGCCAGCGGAATATTTTATAACTTCAAGAGGAAAACAGCTATCGACCTAATTCCACCGCCATAATTTTTTACTCGTCAAGTACTAGAAGAAGGTTTATAGTGGTTATCGCCAAAAACACCCCTATCCCTTACCACCCTTAAAATTTAGTTTCATTAATCTAGTAGGTACTTTATAACGGAATCAAAAATAAAGTATATCATATTTTTCTACTACTTTTTGACTAATTTTTTACCGCTATAAAAATTTTTTACTTCTAAACCTACCCCTATACCACCTACCCTACTACCTTAACGTTTAAGCTAGCCGAATATTTTATAACTTCAAGAGGAAAACAGCTATCGACCTAATTCCACCGCCATAATTTTTTACTCGTCCAATACTAAAAGAGGTTTTATAGTGATTATCACAAAGACCACCCTCTACCCCTCACAACACTTAGAAATTACTTTCGCTAATATAGAGGCTACTTTATAACAGAATCAAAAATAAAATATATCATAATTATTTACTACTTCTTTACTAATATTTTACCGCTATAGAGTTTTTACTTCTAAACCTACCCATATACCACCTACCCTAATACTACTACTTTAACGTTTAAGCCAGTGAAATATTATATAACTTCAAGAGGAAAACAGCTATCGACCTAGTTTTAGCGCCACAATTTTTTACTCGTTAAGTACTAGAAGAAGGTTTATAATGGTTATCGCAAAAACCACCCCTACCCCTCACCACCCTTAAAATTTAGTTTCGTTAATCTAGTAGGTACTTGATAACCGAATCAAAAATAAAGTATATCACAATTTTTTACTACTTTTTGACAAATTTTTTACCACCATAAAATTTTTTTACTTCTAACCCTACCCCTATACCACCTACCCTACTACCTTAACGTTTAAGCCAGCGGAATATTTTATAACTTCAAGAGGAAAACAGCTATCGACATAATTCCATCGCCATAATTTTTTTCTTGTCCATTACTAAAAGAGGGTTTATAGTGGTTATCACAAAGACCACCCTCTTCCCCACACAACCGTTAAAGTCTAGTTTTGTTGTGCTAGGGGGTACTTTAAACGGAATCCAAGGTATATCATAATTTTTTAGTACTTTTTATATCCTTTTTTACCGCCCTTCATTTTTTTTTGAATTCAGAATAACAACTTAGGATTTTTAACAAATGATTACACTATTTAACTACATTAACATCAACATCATTTTTCCTTATTAAGCTTTCAAACGTTGTATATTATTTTATAACTTCAGTGGAAATATAGCTATCGATCAAATTCTACCGCTATAACTGCTCAAACATTAATAAAAGTCACATAAATAATAGATTTCGCAGAATTTAACCTAAAGCCCCTAAATTAAAATTTTAAATTATTAAATTAATTGATCTTACCCAAAAATCTACGAAAAACACTTAGACGACTTCTAAATGATATCTTAGATGCTATTTCTAATAGAATCTTCAAAATAAAACTTTTATTTTTACTATATATCAGACTATTCAATTTTCTATGAAGCCTCTATTAAATTCCCTGCTCAACATCTCAAATTTAAAGATCTTTAACTACACACCTAACTGAAGCCTCATAATAATTTTAGACTGAAGCAAATTAGGGTTTTACCAACGTACATATCCTTTTAAATATCTGTCTTAGTAGTTAAACAAAGAGAGTTCTGGACCGGAAGTGGGCATAAAGGTAACCAGTCATCGAGTTCTCGCCGGGAGCTGCTGCAGAGCTGTTGGTAGTTGTTGTTTGGATAAGAAGAAGAAGACATTGGGAAGAAGAAGACATTAGGGGTGGTCGTAGGGGTGCGCGAAAGACATTTGGGTGTGTCGCAGAGGTGCGCGCCATCTGTTGTTAATAAATGAAAGCAATTGTATTGTGGGTTGCAGGGTGCACGCCATCTGTTGTTGGTTGTGGTGGTTAGAGAGAAAAAAAGCTTGGCCGGGTATCGAACGCGGCTTGCCTGATTACAAAGTCAGGTGTCCACCGAGCTGAGCTAATGCGGTTAATCGAGAAATGTTTAGTTAGATATTTGGGGGCTGGATGGGGGGATATAGTTGGCTGTAAAAAAGCGCAAGTCCGTGGCGCGGCAACTTTCGTCGGACGTCGAGCTTTGAGACTTAGAATTTTTTTAATGTTTCAAGCGTCTGAAAGATATGGTGTTGTTGTCTGTAAAAAAATTTAAAATCTTTTGCTTAAGCCTGCATGCGCGAGAACGTCCACTCCTTCGAGTCTATAGTTTTCGTAAGCGAGCGCCTACCTGCGCAAGAACGGCAACTTTCGTCGGACGCCGAGCGACTATTGTTTAAATAAGTTAGCATATAGTATATTATGAATATTCAGAACATCCTTAACACCTAAAACTATTTGTGATCTTTTCTTTGTACAAGTAAGGCCGCCATCATCCAACCGCATATTAAGATTCAAAGAAATAATAATTTATCTAGCGACTAGTTCAAGTATGCCTTTAATACCGTCAACGGAAATGGTAAACCGCAACGAAAAGACACTGTGATATCATGTTTACGCTAAAGGATTTTTTCTTGTCAAAATAAACACCATCAAATATATCGTTAAAACAAAATACCCGAGATTAATACTATCCAATGTAATGCTCATAATATACTTAATAATGGTCTGTTATAATATTTTATTTCAAACTGAAACACAGCCAAATATATATACAAAAATACCTGAGAATACCATCGCAATAGCATTCTCCAATTAATTTACTGTGTGTATATAGAACATTGGAAAATAAATAGCTCCGATTATAAATATATCTGTCTGACCTGAAAGAATTCAACGATGACAATAACAAAAGATAAACTAAACCGCAACTGTAAGATAAAAAAATGTGTTGTCACATTTAGAACAGAAAATGCAATATAAAAAATCAATAATTTGTAAGAAATTATGGAAATATACTGGGAATGGACAGCCAGGTTGGTTTAAATAAAAAATACTATTCTGAATGGTAGAAATAGCTGCAAAGGGCTGTTAGAAATGATTGAAAGGTTGAAGTAGGACCTTACAAAGGGTAGAAACGGTAGAATGGTTGGTACAAAACTGATGCAAAGGGTAGATAAGCAACAAATGTTGAAAATGACTGGTACGGGAAGTTGCAAATGACTAAAAAAAGTACAAAAGCTAGAAACGTCCCGTAGAAATGACTGGGAACAGTAGAAATCGCTGCTGGAAATGGTTTGAGTCACTACAAAAGCTAGAAACGGCCCATAGAAACGAATGGGCCAGTAGAAATGACTGCTGGAAATGGTTGACGCCTCTATAAAAGCTAGAAACGGCCCGTAAAAACAACTGGAACTATACAAACGACTGAACCCGTTAGAAATAATTGTGCGGTTGAAGTAAAGGCGTTGCAAAGGGTAGAAATCTTTGAAACCGTTACAAAGACTACGGCCGTAGAAACGACAGGAACCGGAGAACTGACTGGTGAGTTTAAACAAAGTCACTACAAATGCTAGAAACTGTTGCTACAAATGGTTCGAAACAAATCCGTTGCAAAAAGTAGAGACCCGGAATGTTGGAAATGGGATAGTGGGAATAAATATATAACTTTTTGTAAGCCAGAGGTAGGAACAAACAAATCTTTTCTAAGACAGGTAATCAAAGTGTTTTTTCTAGGTGCACAAAACTTTAGCCATCAAAGAAAAAACATCAGTCTACTACAAACAAATGTTTCTATCACATATAACTTTTTCTAAGACAGACGTATAAACAAATATTTTCTAGGTACACAAAGTATTTGAAAAATTTCACAGGGGTTTCACCTATATGTCTCTAACAGCACCTTATAAATGCTAGAAAACTGATAGTAGAAACGTTATAACAGAAGCAAGAATGATGGAAATGATTGGTACAGGAACGCTACAAATGTTAGAAATGGGACCCCTGCAAATACTAGAAACGACAGGTACAGTGACGTTACAAATGATAGAAAATATATGAATGCTAAGAACAATCCCGGCGCAAATAGCTGTGATAGACTGCTGTATTTAATTAGTATCCGCAATAAGGATGATGTCGGTATATCGTAAGATGTATATGAAGCAACAAGATATCCAACTGCCTATCGAAAATTTCGACTTTGTTGAAGAACTGTTGTCATCAGCAAGTCGACATGGATAATTGTTACCAAGTTCCCTACGAGCAGCAGTCTGCGGACCTAGTGGTTGCGGAAACTTTCAAATTCGGAATGGTTGAAGTCTAGTAGTTAGGTTCTGGCAGGTCGTAAATTTTACTTGAAACGCATTATTTCTAAACATAAATGCCATAGAAATTAACACTGATATATTATAATATATCATAATATATTTTGTTTGAAAATGAATTCTTAAAATAATTTTGATTGTTGTACTGTTTTTTATCGATTCAAGTGCTTCAACAGTGTCTTAATATTATAATATTATTAGTATTCGCTTTTATAACGAACCAAAGCAGATAAAAGGAACTTGTGCACGTTTTCAGAGATTTTGAGAAATATGGCAATGTTGCTCCATCACTCTAATCATATGACTAAAATGACGCATTTCCGAGATCTAGGGAAATATGGAAATCTGGCGATCATGGCCCTCCTTAGCGGGCTTTCCGGTCATGACGTCATAAGCTGCACTCTCATTGGCTGGATTATTAGCAGACCACCTGCTAACCATCAGTTTGTTTATCTTATATGCCTATAAAGAACAGATATGTCCTGATTTCAAAGTTTCCAAAGCAGGATTCCGTTTCATATTTGACGAGTGTCTTTATGCCATAAAATACTAGAAATAACTGGTGAGTTTAAACAAAGCCGCTACAAACGGTTAAAATGACTGGTACAGGAACGTTGCAAATGGCTGATGCCACTAGAAATGGTAGGTTAGTTGGAAACTCTAGAAATGGTAGGAATGATGAAGCAGGAACGTTAGAAATGTTGCACAAGGGTTCGATATTTGGATATGTAATGATGACAAAGAGTTTTTCTAACAAAGAAAACCGTATATATAGCTTTTTCTAAGAGAGGTATTCAAAACTTTATCATCAATCGGTTATTAGTTATAAACTTTTTCTAAGAGAAACAAGCCGTTTGCTGCTACTCACTATAAATCTTTCTATCACTTATAACTTTTTCTAAGACAGGTACTCAAAACTAATTTCAGTACTTACACATAAACTTTTTTCTAAAAGAATACAACCAAGAAAATCAAGTCGTTTGCTGCGTTTTGCAAATGTTTCTACTAATGAATTGTTGATATGAGAGTAATGTGTACAAAGTACTGTATAACATTTTATTCTTGAAACAGTTGAACCTAAATTAGATCGATCCGTTAAACAAGTGTTTACCAAAGAATGATATCTTTAAGAGGGAAAGCTTAAAAATGTTTACTTACCTTATATATCTCAGTTGTTGAAATTACTTAAGTACACAAAGTTCGTTGATATTCTAAGTTTAACAAAGTTATGAAAAAACAAGATTTAACAAGATGTCAGAGAGGCTCCTAATTTCCAGAAGTACGTTGTAGCAAACAACCTCAAAACGGAGATAACAAAACCATCATCTCATCAAAAGCTTCTCTTAAAAAAACTCAACAAACAAGGTAATTTAACACGCATATGAAACGTAGGAACAATTAGCTTGATTTATGAATTACTAAAAATTTTTCTTAAAGTTAAATATAAAAATATTTTTGACTGCTATTTTCCTTTGAATAATAAACATAAATAAAATATAGAAAAAACATCGAAGCTCGTACTTACACCCCTGCCAGACCACTAGAAGGCTTTCATGCAGGATTATGGCTTGCTAGCTTTCGACATGTTGAAAGACAAAGCAACGAACCACCACACGCAGCCAAAACTGAGAATTTGTCACTGGAGAACGCTACTAGACCCAGTCACAACCAAAACAACTCCGGTAGCAGAAAAAAGACAAGTTCAATTCATCATTCCACATGCTTTTAACCCTGCTTTGATATACACAATAAATATAAACAGTCAAAGCATTCAAAAGTTTGTTTTCAGGAGCCACAACAAAATTCGTAGCATCAAATTAATATGTTTTCAGATAATTATATGCGTATTAAATAATCTATTGCAAGACTGAGATTTTTTCATTATTTATCATAGCTGAATATTTAGTTCAAAAGGCAGTTATTCAACATTGCATACAGACAACAACACACCACCGAAAAAGAAAATTATTTAAAAGAAATGTTGTAAAATACTGAGTAGAATTCTTATTAAATAGAAATTAATAATTCCAATATTCTAAAAATATACGATTTTGTGCTTTATTAGATATCTGCATCACTATCAATTATTGCGGTTTTTTAACCTTGAGTGAAGATGTTAGCGAAGGTAATTTGTCAAAACAGAAGTATCCATTAGAAATGAATTTATTCGTATCTATCAATCAATCATTTGAAATACTGTAAGGGTGTTTGATGTAACAATGCTGTTCTTCCAATAACACTTTGCTTTGATTAAATTACTGTTGGGGAAAGAGTTATCAATCTAAACTGTGAAATAAAAGTCATATGGTTTAAATATTTTTTGTTTTGAATAATGTCACATTCAACAGGCCAGAAAATCTTGGTCAAGAATGGGTGGACTTCGTTGTGCAACAAACAAAAGCCCTTAAACCATGTGTTGGCATATCATCCTTCAATATCAATGTGAATAACACGAATTTATTTGTAAGATGTACGAATGTTAGATAATAGAAAACACATTCCTATGCACGAGTGTATACATAATGATTAACATTTAAGAAACGTAACCAACCTATTAAACTACACACATACAAATTTAAAACTAGCAACTCACAGGGTTATAATTGTGAATATACTAGAAGCAATATAAGACAAAAGAAAGCTGTAACTAGCCCTCGTGTTCCGATTATAATTATCTCGATCTCCATCACAACAAATAACGGAAACATAATTCATAAGTTTATAAGCTTATTGTATGAAATGGAAAAGTTTACTCCAGGCACATATATATTGAATCAACAATGTGCTATTGAACAACATTGTCATGAGTATAATTTCTCTGACATCATCACTCTCATTGCCTAGTTTATCAGCAGACCACCTACCATTAGTCTGCTTTTGAATCATGAAGCATTAAGATCAAAGCCATAATTTTCCGAGATCTAAGGAAATATAGTAATCCCTTTTTTTTTCTGCGGCGTCATTAGTCGGCCATTTTCTCTATATAACAAGAAACATAACCTGTTCAAGGAATATGTTCTCTCACTCTGTCTCACTAAAAAAAAACATGAAAGAAGAGATCGGTTGTCAAATTACGCTTAAGTATCTATCGAAATGATTCCTCTGTCATTGGTTTATTCAAACAGACCACGAGACCTCAACATGTCAATCATTAGGGTTGGAATGCGTACTAGGACTCTAACACACCCTAACCTATAATAAGAAACCTTATTCATATAAGGCATACAATATATGGAAAATGACATCTTTAATGAACTGTCTCAAAATGATTGAAGACAATGAGAAATACTGCATCATTCTGCACTGAATATAAAAGCTTTCGATTCAGCTTAGTGAAAAGATTTCCACTGCACGAACGCCACTCTTTAAAACAATTCAAGTGAGATTGTTCTATTTCCATTTAAATAATATAAATTAGACAGTTGAGTACTAGTTACCAAGAATATGTCTATAGCATAATAGCAACAGTGTTTCATTGGTAAAATTTTGAATGCAGTAAGATCAGTAAAACAATGTCACAAAGTTATATTTTTATTTTCAAATAATAACAATTTAATATGTAGCTAAATCTTATTTAATAGAGTTTTAAGTTGATCATACAAAGATATGATGGGACAATCAATGCCGAAAATATCTAAAGTCAGTTTATCAGTCTTATGTAACGAGTTGGTAAACTGATTAAATTCGAAGTACCGATTTTCTTGAAAGAAGTATATTAAACCATTAGTATATCTGAATACCCCTCTAATATTTGGAGGAATGCCTGCAAATTTGCTGCTAATGTAACCATATTCTTTAGACTCCAGAGAACATTCATCTATCTCCACAAATGTGTTTTCTGATAGAAAAAGTAAGTTTGTCCTGTGTACGTACTTATAGCAGCAATAATTTCGTCTCCAGCAAGAGTTATTTTTAGATCAGAAGCATTGAGGCTTTTGATTAATTTAAAATTACGATCTTCTATATAAAATAGTCTTTTCTGATCGATAATTGCAATTATTTCTCCAGAAGGGCGTTGATAAATTGATGTTATTTCGAAATCACCAGGAGGTAAAAATTTTAAAACTTTCTCAATGATATATCCTTTGTTGTGAAATTCTTTGTTTGAATATCCATTATCCAAAGTCTATCTTTATAGATGATATATAAATTTGTATGTAACAAAAGAAATTGAAGATATTTAGGTTCGATTTTACACAAATCTGTTATTTTATTAGTTTTACTATTATTTGTTGCTGTAGAGGTAGTCTTCTTTGATATGATTGGAGGAGTGCTTGCAGTCGTTGTTTTTGTACTGGAAGGAACATACTTGGGTGTACTTGAGGACGAGGTAGTCATCTTAGTTGTGCTTGAGCCGGTAGTTGCAGTTCTCGCTGTTGATGGTTTCTTAGGTCCATACAAATACTGCATTGCATTGATATCATCTTGATCCAGTTCAGAGTTATTGTACCAGGGATACATAAGACCGTTTCTGGAACAAAATCAGTCAAAAACATGTAATTTCCTATAAGAGATTCTAAGGTCCCAATTCGTGGGCAAGGACCCAAAGCATACTAGTCTGTCCTGCTGGTACCTCATATATTTTTCGAGTCCGAAATACCACCTTTCACTGCCGTCAAGATGAATCTCGCGACACTCATCATTATTAGGGAAATATCCATGTGCGAGACTCCCTCCTGTACCGTCGAATGTAGATGAGCATATGCCTCCATTCTGGCAGTTTCTATAATTCGTATGTTGAGACTGTCCATTTGATATGGAAATAACAATATCAGGTGTAATCATAGACTGAATAAATTGTAAATCAGTAACATTTTGCCACACTTCAAAGGCCTTTCTAGCAGCATTATTCATTTGCGAATTAGCCAGTTTAAAATGCCATTTAAGAGTTCTTTTATTCCATTTTTGAGGTGAAATACCAAAGTTTAGGGGAAAATCAGATACACCACAACGAGGTTGCCTCATTAACGTCAAAGTCTCATTGTTTGCTTGTCCATCTACATTTAAATTGTATAGTTCTTGAAATTTTACCAATGCTTGCTCTATGTTTATTATAGCATTTCCTTCAGTTTCATCCAAAAACCCATACTGTTTGAGGAAATTTTCAACATTCACTTTAGTCTCACCAATGTGAACTATAATGAAAATAAAGTAATATTTTAGAAGCATTGCAATAGTTTGCTACAACAACATACGGCAAGTTATACTGGCAATACTCTCCTAGTTGTAAAAATTCAAGCTGTCGAGCTAGGGTCTGTAAAAAATAATCATGTTTCATACGTGTTTTAATTTCAAAGTGGAAAAATATTACTTACATAGCGATCAAAAGATGTGTTCTTGAGCAGGCGGCTTCAAAATTCGAGCTGTCGAGCTAACGTCTGTAAAAACAAAAAAAAAAAATTTTATCTAAATATTACAAAAGGTGTATAGTAAATTGCATGCAGTTTATGCAATACACTATTAACGCGTTAATAAGGCTTTCTGTCTGTTTTAAATATTCTATAAAAACAACTCTCAGACCAAATTAATTTGATTTTTTAATGCTTTCAAAGCTGTTCAATGAAGTAAGAGGTATTAAAAACCATGAAATTTGATTTTATTATTTGAATTCTGTTACTACTACTATTAAAATTATAATAAACTTACCCTTTCTTAGAAACACAGTAAAAACTATCACACGACTAACATAACTTGGTGTTTTTTCGTCACTACACAGAAAGTAAACCTTTGTTAAAAATTTCTAACGTTTTTATATAAAAACTTTAAACCACAGAATAACACGAAACAACCAACATGTTTTTTCATATGCTTGAACCACTGGTAGTTTTGCAAGATAACAACAACACCAAAAGTCGTCAACATGTTTTTTTACTTCCGTGAGAAACAAACACACATGTATTATTTTTATGTTTTCTTTGGGGAATAACACCACAATAGAAATAAAATTTTCATTTTGCAATCTACATCAATAAATATAAAGCCATTGACAACGAAGTCAGAATAGACTTTGAAACGTTTGGTATTCCTGCAATATACGTAGTTTTATTTCTATTGTGGCGTTATTCCCCAAAGAAACATAAAAATAATCAAAGAATATGCCACAAACAACGTTTAGAAGACACACATGTATTTTTCTAAAATTTTTTATTTTAATAAAAAACTTTCTCCAAAATTTTATGGCTAGAAAATTATTTCTTGTACACAGAAGCTGCTTTCACTTACTGATTGATAAATGGTAGATGCCCTTTGACAACAAATTTTTAAAATTTTTATGTCTAGAAAATTATTTTTCACTGTACAGGTTTCCAAGCTAGTATAGTTTCATACGTGCCCGTAAGCGTTATAGAAAGACTTCATTATTTACTCATTTAAAGTACGAATGCCTGAACAGAATTATTAAAAGTCCAGCGAATTATTTACGTTTGTGTTTGGTATCAACAAACTACCTAAATTGTTTTACTGATCTTACTGCATTCAAAATTTTACCAATCAAACACTGTTGCTATTATGCTATAGACATATTCTTGGTAACTAGTACTCAACTGTCTAATTTATATTATTTAAAATAGAAAATAGAACAATCTCACTTGAATTGTTTTAAAGAGTGGCGTTCGTGCAGTGAAATCTTTTCACTAAGCTGAATCGAAAGCTTTTATATTCAGTGCAGAATGATTTAGCCTTATGTATTTCTCATTGTCTTCAATCATTTTGAGACAGTTCATTAAAGATGTCATTTTCCATATATTATATGCCTTATATGAATAAGGTTTCTTATTATAGGTTAGGGTGTGTTTGAGTCCTAGTACGCATTCCATCCCTAATGATTGACATGTTGAGGTCTCGTGGTCTGTTTGAATAAACCAATGACAGAGGAATCATTTCGATAGATACTTAAGAGAAAGAGTGAGACATCATTTCCTTGATCAGTTATGTTTCTTGTAATATAGAGAAAATGGCCGACTAATGACGCCGCAGAAAAAAAAGGATTACTATATTTCCTTAGATCTCGGAAAATTATGACTTTGATCTTAATGCTTCGTATGTTATGATTCAAAAGCAGACTAATGGTAGGTGGTCTGCTGAGAGGCATGAGAGTGATGACGTCACAGAAATTATACTCATGACATGTTGTTTCAATAGCACATTTTTGATTCAATATATATGTGCCTGGAGTAAACTTTTCCATTTCATACAATAAGCTTATAAACTTATGAATTATGTTTCCGTTATTTGTTCTGATGGAGATCGAGATAATTATAATCGGATAACACGAGGGCTAGTTACAGCTTTCTTTTGTCTTTTATTGCTTCTAGTATGTTCACAATTATAACCCTGTGAGTTGCTAGTTTTAAATTTGTATGTGTGTAGTTTAATAGGTTGGTTACGTTTTCTTAAATATTATTCATTATGCATACACTCGTGCATAGGAATGTGTTTTCTATTATCTAACATTGGTACATCTTACAAACAAATTCGTGTTATTCACATTGATATTGAAGGATGGCATGCCAACACATGGTTTAAGGGCTTTTGTTTGGTGCACAACGAAGTCCACCCATTCTTGACCAAGATTTTCTTGCCTGTTGAATGTGACATGATTCAAAACAAAAAATATTTAAACCATATGACTTTTATTTCACAGTTTTGATTGATAACTCTTTCCACCAACAGTAATTTAATTCAAAGCAAAGGGTTATTGGAAGAACAATATGTTACATCAAACACCCTTACAGTATTTCAAATGATTGATTGATACTCTAAGATACGAATAAATTCATTTCTAATGGATACTTCTGTTTTGACAAATTATACCTTCGCTAACATCTTCACAAGGTTAAAAACCGCAATAATTGATAGTGATGCAGATATCAAATAAAGCACAAACATCGTATATCTTTAGAATATTTGTAGGATTAATTTCAATTTAACAAGAATTTCTACTCAGTATTTTACAACATTTCTTTTAAATAATTTTCTTTTTCGGTGGTGTGTTGTTTTCTGTGTGCAATATTGAATGGCTGCCTTTTGAACTAAATATTCAGCTATGATAAATAATGAAATAATCTCAACCATTAAGTCTTGCAATAGATTATTTAATACGCATATAATTATCTGAAAACATATTAATTTGATGCTACGAATTTTGTTGTGGCTCGTTTACAAACTTTTGAATGCTTTTGCTGTTTTATCTTCATTGTGTATATCAAAGCAGGGTTATAAGCATGTGGAATGATGAATTGAACTTGTCTTTTTTCTGCTACCGGAGTTGTTTTGGTTGTGACTGGGTCTAGTAGCGTTCTCCAGTGACAAATTCTCAGTTTCGGCTGCGTGTGGTGGTTCGTTGCTTTGTCTTTCAACATGTCGAAAGCTAGCAAGCCATAATCCTGCATGAAAGCCTTCTAGTGGTCTGGCAGGAGTGTAAGTACGAGCTTCGATCTTTTTTCTATATTTTATTTATGTTTATTATTCAAAGGAAAATAGCAGTCAAAAAATATTTTATATTTAACTTTAAGAAATATTTTTAGTAATTCATAAATCAAGGAAATTGTTCCTACGTTTCATATGCGCGTAAATTACCTTGTTTGTTGAGTTGCATGATCGCCAGATTTCCATATTTCCCTAGATCTCGGAAATGCGTCATTTAGTCATATGATTAGAGTGATGGAGCAACATTGCCATATTTCTCTGAATCTCTGAAAACGTACACGATTCCTTTTATCTGCTTTGGTTCGTTATAAAGCGAATACTAATAATATTATAATATTAAGACACTGTTGAAGCACTTAAATCGATAAAGAACAGTACAACAATCAAAATTATTTTAAGAATTCATTTTCAAACAAAATATATTATGATATATTATAATATATCAGTGTTAATTTCTATGACATTTATGTTTAGAAGTAAAATTTACGACCTGCCAGAACCTAACTACTAGACTTCAACCATTCCGAATTTGAAAGTTTCCGCAACCACTAGGTCCGCAGACTGCTGCTCGTAGGGAACTTGGTAACAATTATCCGTGTCGACTTGCTGATGACAACGATTCTTCAACAAAGTCGAAATTTTCGATAGGCAGTTGGATATCTTGTTGCTTCATATACATCTTACGATATACCGGCATCATCCTTATTGCGGATACTAATTAAATACAGCAGTCTATCGCAGTTATTTGCGTCGGGATTGTTCTTAGCATTCATATATTTGTAACGTCCCTGTACCTGTCGTTTCTAGTATTTGCAGGGGTCCCATTTCTAACATTTGTAGCGTTCCTGTACCAATCATTTCCATCATTCTTGCTTCTGTTATAACGTTTCTACTATCAGTTTTCTAGCATTTATAAGGTGCTGTTAGAGACATATAGGTGAAACCCTGTGAAATTTTTCAAATACTTTGTTCATTTTACTCTTATATCAACAATTCGTTGAGAGAAACATACGCTTTGTGTACCTAGAAAATATTTGTTTGTACTGACGTCTGTCTTAGAAAATGTTATATGTGATAGAAACATTTGTTTGTAGTAGACTGATGTTTTCTCTTTGATGGCTAAAGTTTTGTGCACCTAGAAAAAACACTTTGAGTACCTGTCTTAGAAAAGATTTGTTTGTTCCTACCTCTGGCTTACAAAAAGTTATATATTTATTCCCACTATCCCATTTCCAACATTCCTGGTCTCTACTTTTTGCAACGGATTTGTTTCGAACCATTTGTAGCAACAGTTTCTAGCATTTGTAGTGACTTTTTTTTAAACTTACCAGTCATTTCTACGGTTGCTGTCGTTTCTACGGCCCTAATCTTTGTAACGGTTTCAAAGATTTCTACCCTTTGCAACGCCTTTACTTCAACCGCACAATTATTTCTAACGGGTTCAGTCGTTTGTATGGTTCCAGTTGTTTTTACGGGCCGTTTCTAGCTTTTATAGAGGCGTCAACCATTTCCAGCAGTCATTTCTACTGGCCCATTCGTTTCTACGGCGCCGTTTCTAGCTTTTGTAGTGGTTTCAACCAGCCGTTTCTATGGTTCTAGTCGTTTCTACGGGTCATTTCTAGTTTTTGTATTTTTTAGTCATTTGCAACTTTCCCGTACCAGTTATTTTCAACATTTGTTGCTTATCTACCCTTTGCATCAGTTCTGTACCAACCATTCTACCGTTTCTACCCTTTGTAAGGTCCTACTTCAACCTTTCAATCATTTCTAACAGCCCTTTGCAGCTATTTCTACCATTCAGAATAGTATTTTTTATTTAAACCAACCTGGCTGTCCATTCCCAGTATATTTCCATAATTTTTTACAAATTATTGAATTTTTATATCACATTTTCTGTTCTAAATGTGACAACACATTTTTTTATCTTACAGTTGCGGTTTAGTTTATCTTTTGTTATTGTCATCGTTGAATTCTTTCAGGTCAGACAGATATATTTATAATCGGAGTTATTTATTTTCCAATGTTCTATATACACAAAGTAAATTAATTGGAGAATGCTATTGCGATGGTATTCTCAGGTATTTTGGTAAAATATTTGGCTGTGTTTCGGTATGAAATAAAATATTATAACAGACCATTATTAAGTATATTATGGGAGCATTACATTTGGATAGTATTAATCTTATTTTGTTTTAACGATATATTTGATGGTGTTTATTTTGACAAAAAAAAATCTTTTAGCGTAAACATGATATCACTGTGTCTTTTCGTTGACGGTATTAAAGGCATACTTGAACTAGTTGCTAGATAAATTATCATTCCTTTGAATCTGAATATGCGGTTGGATGATGGCGGCCTTACTTGTACAAAGACAAGATCACAAATAGTTTTAGGTATTAAGGATGTTTCTGAATATTCATAATATTCTATATGCTAACTTATTTAAACAATAGTCGCTCGGCGTCCGACGAAAGTTGCCTTTCTTGCAGGTAGGCGCTCGCTTACGAAAACTATAGACTCGAAGGAGTGGACGTTCTCGCGCATGCAGGCTTAAGCAATAGATTTTAAATTTTTTTACAGACAACAACACACCATATCTTTCAGACGCTTGAAACATTAAAAAAAATTCTAAGTCTCAAAGCTCGACATCCGACGAAAGTTGCCGCGCCACGGACTTGCGCCTTTTTACAGCCAACTATATCCCCCCATCCAGCCCCCAAATATCTAACCGAACAACGCCCAAAAACACGCGCCCGCGCAACGGGCATGTACTATACCTTTTCAAATAAACATTTCTCGATTAACCGCATTAGTGCAGCTCGGTGGACACCTTACTTTGTAATCAGGCAAGCCGCGTTCGATACCCGGCCAAGTATTTAGCTTTTTTTCTCTGTAACCACCACAACCAACAACAGATGGCGTGCACCCTGCAACCCACAATACAATGGCTTTCAATTATTAACAACAGATGGCGCGCACCTCTGCAACACACGCAACCCACAATACAATGGCTTTCATTTATTAACAACAGATGGCGCGCACCTCTGCGACACACCCAAATGTCTTTCGCGCACCCCTACGACCACCCCCAATGTTCTTCTTCTTCCCAATGGCTTCTTCTTCTTATCCAAACAACAACTACCAACAGCTCGGCAGCAGCTTCCGGCGAGAACTCGATGACTGGTTACCTTTATGCCCACTTCCGCTCCAGAAACCGCTTTGTTTAACTACTAACGTACATTAAACGATTATTTTGAAAGGAATAAAATCAGTGCCTTAAAAACGATTTATTTCTTTTATCGTCAGTCAGTTTGTTTCATTTATTACATTCATGCTACATTCTCTATTTTTGTCAATTATTTTTGCCACTAGAACATTTAAATTACACTCTCAACCTTCAAGTTTACAATGTTTTTTAGGATATTTTTATAATTTGTAAATATGAAATTAATTAATATCCTGTATTCAGAAACGAGAGAACTGCAGTACAGAACACATTTTTGTTGCTGCCTGGCATTTTGCTTTCATGCATAGTCTGAAACATAAAAAAAACATAAAAAAACTACCTCTCTCGTTATTTTTTGCTGATCCTGATGCATTTCATTCGCCTCATTACTGAGCTTTTGAACTTTACTCGCGTGCCTATTTTTTTTTCGAAACGATTTTCTTTACAACAAAACCATATGTGGTGTACGTGGAGGGCATAATGCACCTGCTCCAGTGTGTTGCATTCGGTTATTGAATATGTTTCGTAGTTAGTGCGAGATAATGCACAAAGATTTCGCCATTTATACATATAAAGCATCTCATCGCGTAGACTCTACATCAGTTTTGTAATGTACCTTTTGTTCGCGCCACAAAGGGTTCTTCACACAAAAGCCTAGCACCTGCATTACAATGGAATTTATGAAATGCTGCTCTTTTTTCAAGGATCTCCTTACGCTGCGTGAATGTAATGTTACCTTAGTGGGAATTAATTCGGATTCTGGAGAAACTTTTGTGGTGTAATTATTTTTCGAACAAGTACTGCAATGTTGGTGTGATTTTAATAAATGGATTATTTTATATTTACTCTTTGGTTGCGAGCTACACTAAGGATAGCATTATTTTTAATTAAAACATCATCAGTACTGATGCAAGGCGTTTCAATCTAAAGAGGTAACAACGAAATGTGTAAGTAATTTCGAAAAGGTTGTTGAGGAGGCCTTGAATTATTTTGTCTGTTCATTGGGTTTTCTCTCCTCAATTTTTTTCCTGTAACAGATATCTATTTAAAAATTGTATATGTAGAACAAAGTGTAGTCAGGCAGTTTCGTAAAATTGCCCGGATTACTGGCTGTCTTTACAGAGATTCTCCCTCACAGTTATTCTGAGAGAAAGAGATGTCTACAAAATGATCAACCAGTATTCCTGTATATAAGTAATGTATTGTATACTGTGTAATACTTATCTGTGTTTGGAGACGTTTCAATTCCGAGTCTGGAGTCGTTGTCAATCGTTTAGTGTTGTTTTCGAGGTTTTTTCTAAAAAATTTTCGCTTTGATCTTGAATTTGTTGTTTGTCAAAAAATTTGACACTGACAATTTGTCGTTTGGCGATCACTTGACGCTGAGGTTACCGTTTTTTTGCTCTGTTAGCAATAAATTCCTCCAGTCCAAATGAAGGTCGGCCCGATTTCAGTGTGTTTATCATCATACAGCTGTCTTCTTTACATAATTATGTCAATGTTTAATTTTGTTTTGTTGTGTAAAGTAATATCTTGTTGTAATTTTTTTTATAATTTGTAATGATTTATCAACAGGTATATTTGTAAAAAGACTAACTATGTCGAAACTTACTAGTATATCATTTCTGTTTATAATAATGCTTTTTAATTTTGTTTAAAAAATCATTAGTGTTTTTTAAATTGTTTGATTATTTTCGTAAGCACCGGCAGCCATAGGATAGACTGGAATAAAACAAAGATTTTGTTGAAAGAGAAAAATTTAAAAAGAGGAAGCTTAAAGAAGCCAGCTGTATGATGATAAACAACACTGAAATTGGGGCACCTTCCGCCGACCTTCATTTGGACTGGAGGAATTTATTGCTAACAGAGCAAAAAAACGGTAACCTCAGCGTCAAGTGATCGCCAAACGACAAATTATCAGTGTCAAATTTTTTGACAAACAACAAATTCAAGATCAAAGCGAAATTTTTTTGGAAAAAACCTCGGAAACAACACTAAACGATTGACAACGACTCCAGACTCGGGGTTGAAACGTCTCCAAACACAGATAAGTTTTACACAGTATACAATACATTACTTATATACAGGAATACTGGTTGATCATTTTGTAGACATCTCTTTCTCTCAGAATAACTGTGAGGAAGAATCTCTGTACAGACAGCCAGTAATCCTGGCAATTTTACGAAATTGCCTTACTACACTTTGTTCAACATATACAATTTTTAAATACTTATCTGTTACATGGAAAAAAATGAGGAGAGAAAACCCAATGAACAGACAAAATAACGAAATGTGTCTAAAAAATAATTTATATTTAAAAAATAACTATTTTCTGTCATATATTCTTTTTTTATCTGATTTAAGGTACAATTCTATTGATGATCTCTAATTTATATATTTTTCTATATTATCCACATATTTTTTAAATTTTATTTGTTTTATTATTTTGACCACTTTTTATAAGTGTAACTCTAATTCACCCTATATTGCAACCACCCTGTATACGTTTCTGTGTATTGGTCACCCAACTAAATTATTTGTCTATGATTTGCTGAATCAATTCAACTCTACACGATGTTGCAACCGCCCTCTATAAGTATTAATCATTTCTACCCTATTAACTGTTTCTGTTTTTCTATAGTTAAAATCACCCTGTATACCTATAATTTTACTTCGCCCTATATGCCAAGTATAAGCAACTACTTATTTTCCATACTATATAACATTTTTTAATCACCCTATATAACAATAATTCCACTCCACCATGTTGTATATGCAATTGCTCCCATTTTTTTTGTTCCACTATGTATAACTATAGTTTTACTTCAATCTTATTTTAACCACCTTGCATACGCAACTACTTATGATCCACCCAATACATTATTTGAACCACTCTGTATAACTTTAATTCTATTCCACCTTATATTTCAACCATTCTATATATGGAACTACTTATGTACCACCCAATATCACATTTATTTGTAAGATTTTTTGAACCCACCTGTGTAACTGTAATTTTACTTCGCCCTATATTTCACCTGCGCACATTGCTTGCTGCTTGAATTTCGATGCACGCACGCGCACACACACACACACCTATCACCGTATACTATATTGATTGCTCACCTAACAATTTTTCGTTTCGTTACACTAATGGAATATTTTGTGCCAATACACAGCTAGATATTTATGATTTAAATTTGTCATGTACATAGATATTTACCGTCTTTTTGTATATATTTTTACGATTTTTAGCAAAAGGGTATGTTTTACGATATAAAAAATTATACGAAATCAAGCTGAAACATCTCTTTGTAGAATACAATTTAAAATATTCAATTGGTTGAGCCGTTTTAGAGAAAACAGTGTAGATTCATTGAAATTTACTGAAGTGTAGTTTTTAATTACTGCTTTTTCTGATTTTCTCGAAAACGGTTAATTAAGCGTTATACAAAATTATATTTTTTGTTAGTGTGTCACTTTTAGCTATCCAGGTTTGTAGTTTGTTAGAAATTGCCCAAAAATTATACGTTCTTTGGTACATCCCCTTAAAGAAGGCTGATTTTCAGAGTTGAAAGATCCTGTCTAACAAGAATATGCCTTAAATTAATATATTACGTTCTTATTGCATACAGGTAATTTTTGGCACTGCAAGCTACAATACTCTACTGTATGTATTTAATTGACAACAACAATGCGTAGCTTTTCCGGGAATTATTTATTTTTGCTTGTTTTTAAGTCATTATAAAATACAATGAAAAATATACTACCCGTGGTGCACATCAGGTCATGATAATGGATAAGGCAGTGGATATGATTTTTATTGTACGATAATGATTGTGAAAAATACATTGTATTGATCCTGATCTAAAAGAACAACTCAATATCGTTTCAACCCTTTCAGTCAGAGATTGAGCGAACATGTTCATTTGTGTTAAGTTATACCATTGAAAACGCGTCTGATTTAGACCTTGAAATGGACTGGAGCTTTAAGCAATCCATATTTCGCCATTTATTAGGGTTGCGTATACACAATATACGGATACCCTTATATTATCACTCCGGATTTCTGCCTCTGTCACATCACAGCCATTTTCTCCTAAACTACTGGACGGATGAGGTTGAAATTTGGTATCAATGTGTAGTTTGGTGACTCGATCAGGAGTAGATACCGTAAAAGAAGAAATTTTGATTTTCGGGATACTTCTGGGGGAAAAAACTAAAAAAATCGACCGTTTCCCCCTGATCTCCGAAACTACTGAGCCTAAAATTTTGAAAAATAGGAAATATAGAATGTTGCCCGAACTTTACAGGAAAAATAAGGAGAAACCATTAAATAATTTTGGGGGGCAAATTATAGAATTAAATGAAAATTTAAAAATAAAAAAAATTCAAACGCATCATATAATACATCAAATGAAAGGTCACATTCTGAGGAACACAAATATATTTTTTCATGTTAAAAAAAAATTGTTAAAAAGATATTAACGAAAATATACCAAAATTTAACCTTCCCCCCCCTTATCGCCGAACTATAAAACGTAAAGTTTTGAAAAAAATTAGAGGTATAGGGTCTGACCTGAAGTTTACTGAAAAAATAAGTAGAAACCTCTACTTTTAATTTGGGGGGCAAATTACAGAATTAAATGGAAAATATAAAATTAAAATTGTTTATAACAGATCATGTAATATATCAAATCACAGGGCTCATTATGACGAATATATATATATATATATATATATATATATATATATATTAATTTTTTTAAAATGTATATTTTAAAATATATTAAAAAAATATTTTAAAAAAATTACCCAATTCCCTCTGTTATTTCCCAAACTATAAGACCTATATATTTTTTTGTTTACAGGAAAAATATGAAGAAATCCCTAATATTAATATTGAGCCAAATTATAGAATTAAACAGAAAAAAATTTTTTTAACGCATCATGTAATACATCAAATGAAAGGGCTCATTATGAGGAATACAAATATATATTTTTCATATTTTTAAAATAATTGTTTACAAGATATTAACATAAAGATATAAAAAAAATCCTTTCTTGTTTATTTCCGAAACCATACTACCTAAAATTTTGAAAATAATTAGGGGTACTGGGGCTCATTTAAAATTTATAAGAAAAATTATTAGAAAACCCCCATAGTAATTTTAGGGACAAATTATACAATTAAATGGAAAATGAAAATTCAATTTTCAAATGCATCATGTAATATTTCAGATAAAAGGTGAATTACAAATATATCATATTTTTAAATCATTTATTTAAAATATATTAACATTGACTTAATTCCCACTTTAGAAACTACACTATTTAAATTTTGAAAAATATATTTTATTTTGTATTTTTAAATAATATGAATAACAGATTTAATAATTTATAATTTAACACTTGACCTATTTTGCCCTTTATCTTCCAATCTACAGAGCCTCAAAACTCAGACAGTAGATTATAAAAGGCTTCTCTGAAACTTTATTAGTAAAATAAAACTCGAATGTTAATTTTTGGGGGCCAAATTAGAAACTTAAATACATATGTATTCTGATAAAAAACAAGCGAATCCTGAAGAAGATAAAATAAAAAGTCTATGTTTGGAAAATAAAAGTGTATATTTTTTATAAATTTAAAACGCTTCCTTTAAAAGATATTAGGGTAAATATAAGAAAATGCTCTCATTCCCTGCTTGTCTGAAACTGGAATATTAGAATCTTGAAGGTGGTACGGAACCCTTAGTATGCGAGTCCATCTCGCACTTGACCAAATTATTTGTTTAAAGCATAATTGCTCGATGAAATTTGTACGTTCATAAAATTTCTATAAAAACTGCTGAAAGTAAAAATTAGGATTTTGTTCTTTTCCGTGTATTGTTATCATTAAGCATAGGCATCCTGCTTCCAACCCTCTGCCCCTAATGACGAGTTTGCGCAGATTTAAAATAACTATGGGTGATAGCTCTCCATATATTAGTTCTGATTTGTGGTGATTATTTATAAGAAAAAGAGCGGCAGTCATTTGAGACTTAACGATGAAAGTAAAAGTTTCTAAAGAAATATATTTCCGGTCTCAAGTAATGCCTGTCTCTGTTTCTTTTTATTTGTATTAAGCTTAGTAATGAATATAAATATCAGGAGAATTAAAATAATAGTCACTATTTTATTACGATTCAAGTATTAATCCTAATGTTTAATTTAGTTAATCATTTAAATATAGCTGCAAAGGAACATATGACGTGTAAATTAATTTTCAATTAGAATATATGTTGAATATAGTCTAATCTAATACATTTTAAAAAGTATCCATCAAAATGCATTAAATTAGGGCGGCGCTGATGTAGCAAGAGGTGGATTTTCCATTTTGATCACTTTTTGAACTTTATATTTAATGCTTCTAGCTGGACACTTTTTTCAGTTTCATCCCCATAAAAGATTCATCCTTGGCAACGTTGCCCTGTTTTGTGAAGTTCTAGTTTGTCATCCTTGTCTCTACTATCTATAAACTTGCTAAGGCGTTCTTACTTCTGACGTATGTCAAGTCTCTAATTTAAAAAAGGTTATTAGAAAGGTAGGCAAATTTTAAGCTGGTATTGTATATTAATTGGATGTCATATTTCTATAATTTATTGACTTTATATAAAAAGACTCTTAATATATAACCGGGTCATTGTTTCTTATGCAGAGAACTGGGTTGTATGAATATGTCATGTTCAAAGAAGTGTCTTGTTCGTCGGAAACAAATGCAATTTTTGCATTTCAATATTATACTCATCTATTATCGTATGTGTAAGTGTGGACCTCTGTTAAAAAGCTTTCGCTTCAAAAAATATTCGCAAATTTATAGCATTATAAAGCAAACGTAAATGAGACATCAACATTCAACTAATCGAAATTGCTATTCTCTCATTTGCATAAAACCACTTGGATCTGTAAATCAGTCGTAAGTATTTTAAAAACAGCAATACTGCGAGGTAATACAGAATCTCGTTCCGAGCGAAACCGGTGCTCCAATAACTGATATGAATGAGGTTGTCAGTGGAAAATTATATTCTGCCCAGGAATAAGAGATGGTTATTAAGGACACTTGAGAGTTTTCCAAGTGTAAAGGAAAGAAATATACAGCGTAAGGCCGGTTCAAAGAATGATATAAATCTTTTTAAATGGTCTAGTATGAGTGTAATCTATAAAAACGGTCATAATTTCCGTTTCATTGGGTCCAAGAGAATGCAGTTACTGTTCGTACTTCGCAAAGTAAAAATGTGTTATACGAAGATACTCACTAACACATTTTTATTGGTAACATAAATAAGGAATTCAGTTATACATTTCTATAAAAGGTGATCATTTGGTGATACCTTGATTAAACTTTTGATGCCGATTTTACAGTTTGATAAAAAAATTGAGATTTACTTACTTAACTGTTGTGAGTAAATAAACATATAAAATGTTTATGTGTGTTTGTTTGTGCGTATGTCTGCGTGTATGGATGTGACTGTTACATTAATTTAAATAAGGAAAAAGAATTGATACGCCATTTGATTTCAAAATACACTTTGTTTAAAAAATCATCATCTTCATATGAGGCTTTATCGTCCATTTTATGGAGTAGCCCCTCTATACGTTACTACGCTACCTCAGCACGGGTTGATATGGGTAGTAGCTCAGGGCATTTACAGAGAAAAAGACCTTTTGGTGACAAAATTAACAGTGGCAGAAAATAAATCCATGTCCTTTTGTTTGTAATAAAAAACCTCAAAAAATCGGTAACAATTTAGATTCTTACTTTTTACACAAAATTTACCCATGAAATCGTATTTGCTAGTATGGGCAATCTTAAAGAGATTTATACCTAAAACATTATTATTAACTGAAAGGGTTGATCTTCTTATACTCAATTTGTGTTCTAAAAATACTGTAGCCCCAGTAGTTTTTGCAAAATTTTAGTGATCCTATTTTTAGCAGGCCATATTACCTCACCTGATGACACTATTATTATTAATAAACAACCGTTGGAAAGTAGAAGAGTTGATCTAGAGACCCTCATGTCACTTTTCCAAAATTTAGTGTATAAATACTTGGTCTTTTCAAATTAGTTCATCTGGACGAGTCCATTCGAAAAATTGCTAAGGGGTTGGACATGTAAAACTATATCCTTATAATCAATGATCATTGCAAATTTTAATTTTAAGCAGACACAGATTATATGTCTAGCATTTCTGTAATAAATTTAGCGTGAAAGTGGAATATCTAAACTTCCATTTTCACATCGAAAGAAAAATTAAGAAAATACCACAGAAAAATGAAAAAATTGAGAAAACGTAACTATTTAAACATCGCGAGTACTTTTCTGTTAACTGTTTGTGTGAGTTTACAATTGAACCAGGTAGGTGGCGCAGCGATTAGGTACTAGGATTTTTTTAAATTTACCTGTTGGACAGATTTTGATTAAACTTTTTATGCATGTTAGAGTGGATTAAATTTAGAATTTGATCCTGTAGAGAGGGGGCTGCAATCGAGTTTTAAGATTTTTTTTGGTGATTTCTGAAGGTTGGGCCAATTTTGATTATACTTTTTGTGAGTTTTAGAATGTCCCTGGAATTGTTCAGATTTACAATTGACCGGATAGATAGCGCTACGTACAGGTTTTAGATATTTCTTTAAAATTTTAAAAATATATACACAAAAATAAAACACCAATTTATTCCCTGTGCGAAGCTCAGGCGGGCCAGCTAAAGTATTAAAAAATAAAAAAAAAACAGAGCTTCATTATAGAAATAAATAATATCCACAAATTTATTTTCGCTTTTTTTGGGAAATAACAAAAAACTTTTTCATTTTGAGCAATAATTATTTATGACTAACACCTGCGAGAACTAGGCACAGAAATTACTTAAAAGTAATTATTGATATAATAAATTAAATAGGCCGTATCTTCGGTTGGATTATTTATTTATGGTCTCAAAAAGTGTCCCAATGAATCCTATAATTGTGTTGTTTATACTTTTTCATTGAGCACTATTTTATTGAACAAAGTATCCAAAACTACATAATTATATGTAGCTTTAGAGCCTAGACTGCTGGAGGAAGCGTGTAATTTTTTTATGTACTTTTGATCCCTTCTTTTCAAAAAATAGTGCCCAATGAAAATGAAGAAGCAAACCAATTTTAGGATTCAATTGTGCACTTTTGATGACATAAAAAATTAGCAGACCGGTTTAACGAAGATACGGCCTCTTTTAAGTCCGCCCAAGGAAGTCAGCCCAAGGAAGTTTTTTTAGTTTTTACTGCAAGGAAAACTCCTCAGTATTAACAGCGTCAGTAAAATTTGTTTGGTGTACCTATGTAAGAACTATAAGAGAACCTTACCAATTGTCAAATAGATGAACATTGGGTTATGCTAACCTCAAATTATAATTTTTACGTTGCTCGAAAAAATAGCTCTAATAATACCGAAATTATCAACTGGGTATGCTGGCGTCGATTCGGCTTCCCCTACCATTATTTAAAATATATTTTATTTGGAAATCTCAATATTTATAAATCAATATTGATACTCTTTGTCTACCCAACAACTACATCGTTGCTACCGGCATAGCTTGATTCGTTTTGGTATGACTATTATGACTAATAGTATATTGTGCAACTAGTACGATAAGTTCTCGATTGTTCACGAGAGCGAAGTTGAAGGCACGAGCGCAGCGAGAATGCGGGATCAACCTTTTTTCTAAATTTAATTAGTTATTTTAATACCGTAATAAAAATATAAACTGTGTGATGTCAGTCTGACTTCTTTAATATTGACAGTCATGTTGCTTCATTTGATGTTAATTTGCGTGTGCCAAGTAATCTTAAACAGTGCCTAGTTTTGAAATAGGCAATCAGCTGTTTTCAACCACAACAGCAAGCGCCAAGACTACTTATCCCGCATAAGCCTTATCGAAATTAATCATCTGTAACAAAAACTACCTTTCGAGTAAACATTGGTCAATTGATCAAAATTAGTACCAAAAATTCAATTCTTTTCTTGAACAGAAATTATATACGTTAGAAAGACAAGACTTGGATTTTAACACTACAGTTTTTTTTTCCATTACTGATGTTAATCTGCTCCCAAGAAAATATAAAAAACTAGAATATTACACAAATAACTTTCAGAAAACAATATCATGAACTTTTTAACTTATGCAATTTATACTTACTTATCCATAAAACTTTTTTCTTTACGCAAACCGAATGCAAATCGATTTAGAAGAAAAAGTTTTCCCGTTGCTAATTTTCTATAAAATAAAATTTCCCTCATTGCAACGTAATTATATTTAACAATTATTTATACTGTGTGGGATGAAAATTTCCCCAAGGAATAAAAAACGGCACGGTTGACGTTTTGCTTTGCGAGAGAGTTCTTTCCTTTGAGTTGGACGAGATGAAAGTAAAAAGTTAAATGCTCCTTGAATTTTCAAGTAGACAGCTAGACGGTTTTTATGCTAAACAGAATTACGGCAAAACTTAAAGAAAGTTGGCATTTATTTGAAATTAGTGATTTCGCAGATTTTCCAAGCCGATCAAGCATCAAATATCTTTGTTCTTGTTAAGATTGTATGAATATTCGTCATTATTTATTCGCAGAATTAGTTAAGTTTCGTCATATAGGAGCTAAAGTATAATTGAAAATACGCACATAGCATTTTCAGAAACATATTATTTCTCTACTATTTAATAATATTAATATAATGTTTATATTAGTAAGCCATCCTTACATAGTGGTGCTACATACAATGAAAAAATATAAATAAAAATAAGAGGGGAAAAGAGTGATGAAACGTTTAATGATACAAATAAAATTAAGTAGTTTCTCGTTGTTTTGAGATTACTGAAAAACGGATAAGAGCAATTTGTGGAAATTGCCTGGAACACTAGCTGTCGTCCTCTTATAGAAAGTCTCTCGCGCCCGATGGACACAGAAAAAGGCCGGTCTAAGCATTTGTAAACTAGTTTAATATGTTTGAACGTATATTGTAAAATATTTATCTACATAGAGTGACGATTCGGTCCATTTCACAGCAATCGTGAAGCAATATTAGTTCGCTACAGGTTTGTTTCAGTTGAAAAGTACTCTATGACATCGATTCTTGTGAACGAATCGAAACTCCACAGCACACAGATAAGTCATCAAGAAGTAGATAAACCAAAAAGTATAAATTTAGTTCCTTTAACCTTTGATGGTGACCGCTTTGCTGTTGAAATTGGCGTTGAGTGAAAAAAGAAAGGTTTATTGTTAGGGTACAAAACTTTGTATTTATACGTCTGTTCCATCAGGTTTTCCCCAATTCGATATCACATTAGGTGTCATGCTTATTTTGCATAATCGGTATCTGATTTTGGCAAATTTATTAAATATCTCCACATATAAAAAATAAAAAGACAAAAAATATCAAAAATACATAAATACATAATTTTATATTTTGGTAAGTTTAGAAAATATTAAAATTGACAGAATACGGAAAAAAACCTGCTAAATAATTTAATAGTTTGATCAACCATGAACAATTTTTTAAAATATAGTCCTTTATTAATATTAAAATTTAAAGGCATATTGAACTATAAAATAAAGTTACATATTACTTATAAAGGTTTAAACATCTTTTCAGCCGCTTTAGCAATTATACAAAATTATTCAATAAAAACATTTTATAATACATTAAAAGCAATATAAAAGATAGTTTTACTTGAGAACTTTTATCAGATCCTTCAACTGATGGAACTCCCTAATAATATTATAATTTCATACCTGCAACTGAATTTACGATTATAACGCGAAATTAATATCTAGGAGTTTCAGGGAAACCTAGCCCACAAATACCCCAAGTAGAGAGTTATGCTGTCATTCATAGGATAAAAATCACATGAAGCAGAATCGTAGTTGAACTAAAACTCCTCAAGCCAGTTATAATACAAGCTATTCGAGATTTTACAATCCATTGAACGTAAGACAATATATTGTTTCTAGTCGAGATTCTCATCAGTTTATACGTCCAAAATGACATTATCCCTGCACTTGATCAAGTCCTTGAACACGACAAAGGTCAAATGAATTTTTATAAACGGGAACTCCCATTTTTCATTCTGGATTTGTAGGGCGCAGTATTGGATGATCACACATGCCCTTGATCTACAGTTAGCCTTGACCATAAACTTAGGGTTGTATCAAGGTCAAATGCACTTTTACAAACGAGAACCCCATTTTTTATTCAATATTGGGAAATAGTATTTGGATTGTGTCGTTTTGTCCTAATTTTACAAACATTATAACTTCTGAGAATCCAAATATATCAATATGGTATTTTCGACACGCTGTGTTTGTACAGCTATTATGAAGCTAAAATAATTTTTCGACATATTCAGTGGAATTCCCTCTCGTGCTGGCCAACTAGATACAGTATTTTTCTTTCACATGGCAAACTGTTCGAAAACGTATTCGTATGTTGCCAACCGCCGTCGGCGCTAGCGACCCGAACGTCACCTGCAGAAGAAAATATCTCATAACGCTCATCATGTTGATTATTTTTAAATAAAGTTCGCCGTTCGGCTTTTCCATGTATTTTCTGCGGAATCAATAACTCCCGCACGATCTGTTATGTCTTCTCCGGTAACAGGCTTTTCCCCAAAATTAAATTTCAGCTAGATTCTGGTTCTGGAAAATCCCTTAAAAGGGAGATGAGTTTACAAATATTGTTTTCTTCTCTTGTTGAAAAATAAAAATAAATACGTTATGGGAGTTATTAAATTTTTATTTGAATTCAAATTAGCTTGCAACAAAGGATTACAATTTGGATAAAGTGGAATATTTTACAAAAATGCCAGGAAGAAAGTTATACAGTTTTCTGCCCTAGAGGTGGAGTTACTATGTTTATTAAGACATGCTATTATTTCATTTTTATTCATTTGCAGAAGAAATGGTTGTAATTACAGTCAGTTATCAAATAATCTTCTGTTGGTCGTGAGTGAACAGTTTGAACGGTAAGAATTTTTTGGACATTATAGACCGACCTTATAATTGTACCACCAGCTACCATCTACTAGGGATATAAACTTCTTATAATAGTTATAGTATAGGAACAAGGAAAGTACAATACACACTAACATTGCCCGTTCAATGTTACATTTTTTTACTCGCCCACTAAATGTTTTCACGACTTAATATTATATATAAATGAGAATGTTTGTGTATGTCCTTTATAGAATCCTAAACGGCTGGACCGATTTTGATGAAATTTTTTGTGTATGTTTGGTTTAGTCCCTGGATGGTTTTGGATTCGATAGGTGGCACTAAGATCAGGTTCTAACTCCTCCTAAACGGCTGGACGGATTTTAATGATTTTTTTTTGCGTATGTTTGGGTGGGTCTTTGGACAGTTTAGATTCACAATCGAAACCGGTAGGTGGCACTACGATCGGGTTCTAACTCCTCCTAAAAGGCTGGAACGATTTTAATGAATTTTTTGTGTATGTTTTGAGTGAATCCCTGGATGGTTTAGATTCACAATTGGACTCGAAAGGTGGCACTCACTAAAATCGGGTTCTAACTCCTCCTAAATGGCTGGACGGATTTTAATAATTTTTTTTGCGTATATTTGGGTGGGTGTTTGGACGGTTTAGACTCCCAATTGAACCCGGTAGGTGGCACTAAGATCAGATTCTAACTCCTCCTAACAAGCTGGAACGACTTTAATGCATTTTTTGTGTATGTTTGGAGCCGATAGGTGGCACTATGATCGGGTTCTAACTCCTCCTAAACGGCTGGAACGATTTTAATGATTTTTTGTGTATGTTTGGGTGGGTCCCTGGATGGTTAGATTCACAATTGGACTCGGTAGGTGGCACATGGATTGGGTTGTAGGAATTACTTTTATTTTTGACGATTTTTTTTTCGCACATTAGTATAGAGTTTATCGAATTTTAATATCTAAAAAACATTTGCTGAACCCGGTAATAGCTCCAAGTCACAGAACAAAACGTCTGTCGGGTCCGCTAGTTAATCATAAATGAAAGTTTTGTGTTCTTTAAGGTTAATATGACACTTTCAGGTTCTTATTAGATTATAGGTTCACTGTAGTCGTAAAAACACTATTTAAAGGAAACTTGAATTATGAGCAATAAATAAAAGAACGTTACAGAGCATAGGAATAATGTTTTTATCATATATTTAATTTCGTAATTAAGTAGGAAATAATAATGTAAAGTATTTCTTTCCTAGAGGTGTATGTTATAGTGATTAGTTCTATTGCGTCTCTTTGTGTGACTCCCAAGGCTCTCCTAACGTCTTTAGTATGAACATATGTAGATTCCAAGGTAATATATTTATAGCTGCATCGATTTTAATATAAAAACTTGCAATAAACTAACATTGATAACATCTTTTTATAGCTTTGTATTTTTTTTAGATGTTTAATTCAGATATTTTACCAGCGCATCCACCAGTTATTTTATTATCTGAATCGCGCTGATATATTCGTGTATGACATGTTTTGATAGCAGTATTTCTTGTTTTTTATATGATGTTTTTATCCAGTAACAAGAAATTTTAGCTTAGACTCTAGAGTGAGAATTAGTGTCGTTATTTTTCCTAGAAGCATACTTATAAGTCATATCCTTTCACATTGAATACCAAGTCGCCTAAGTATAACAATGAGTTAAGTATTGTATTTTTGTTAAATCTCTATTACATCCCCTATATCTCCATAGTGTCTTCTACTTTTAGGTGATCCTCAAAAGGATCAAAGATAGCCTAAAACTATTGTATTGTATAATTATAAATATATATCAACAGGGTAGACGGTTACAGTTCTGGCGAAACTACCTTCATTTCCTTAACTAATCAGTCACTTCTGGAGCGTCTCTTCACTAACTTATCCATGTGTCTATGAATGTATTTGAAGTAGGGCCTTCTATATAACGATTTAATTAGATCACCAATTTACTTATAGCTAATCCTTCTCCTTTAACACTATGAATTTCTTTAAATCAATTATTTTTCTAAAAATCTAACACCACTCTGTATCTTCACGTGTAGTTGTCCAACGATTTTAACCGGGAGTCATTCATCGTGTCATTGTTATATATCTATATGTTAAATTAGGATAGACAATTATTTTGACAATTTTGACATTTCTTTTCATCTTTAATGCTCTTCTCATTTGATGTTATTCATGTTGTATACATTTTTTAGAATTCCCTGCCCCAAACCCCCTTCATAAATTGAGTGTTAGAGAATGGCAATAATATATATAGTTAATCCTCAAAGAAAGGAGTCAATTTTATGCCTGCATTGTTTCAAATTCCCAAAAAATAGAGATATATTTTGAAAAAAATATTCAAAAGCCTCCCGGGCCCGATTAATATCATCAAATCATTTTGTTATTTTTTTAAGCAGCCAGTTGTAATTTGCTTTTTAACGAACATTCGAAATTATAAGATATTATTATTAGGATGTCTTCTGTATGTAGAGTGATAAGATTGATGAAGAACCTTTTCAACATACTATACCTATAATTTAACAACATTTCATGGTTGACGCAATCGAACGTCCTGCTGAGATCGCATAAGACAGGATGCTTACCACCCCCAAGTACTCCATGATTATCTGGTAATCAAAGTGTAATCTTTTCCAGAAGGTAAGTAACTACGTCAACTTTTATGACACTGACACTGGGAAAATACTGTGATGTTTTCCTTCTGCACTTTGGATTCTTGGATTTATTTAAGCACCCTCAATCGAACTTAATATAATTTACTCCCAATACTATAATTTATATTCACACAACTATATTCAATTTATCTTGATCACCTGTTGCGAAAGCTTATGAATGAATTCTTTCATCGACTTCCCGTATTTATACGTTTCTTCTCAGAAGGCTTTAGATGAAGTCTCGAACACTCCAGGAATTCCGATAGCGTTAGCCGCCAGACAAACAACCTATTGGATTCCCCAAAATATCGGATGAATGCCAATTCCACGAAATATCGAATGAATTCCCGTCAGAATACCTATATTAAAGGAGAGATTAATTAAAAGTACAGGGTAAATATCACCATGTATGTAATTAATAAGAACGTAAATGTTGAATTAATAATATGGTGTATGTATAGGTATATCTAATATGAAAGGCCAAATATAACGAATAGCAAACAGTCATAAAGAGAATAAAAATTATCTGAGTAACGAGGACTAGATTCAGATTCGAATCGTCGTAAATAATTATGTGAATTCATACGGAACATTAGAAGCGATCCGTATTCTTTTGATTTATTATAAACATCAGTTTTATTCAATCTTTTAATAAACTCCCAGCATTCGTTAACTTGTATTTTGCATAAAATAACATCCAACATCCGAAGGCTTTTACTTCAATATTCAGATGGCATTTATCTCCTTTTTTCTCGTGCGTCGTAACGTTCAAAGAACACCCAGAAAATAAAGGAAGAAGTACCTCGAAAGGGAAGCACGCTGTCGTTTTAAAGGAAAAACTCCACCTGCTGAACGTCGACTTTCCTTTAGGGAAATTTATTTCCCGCTGAGGATACATATCGGGCAGAAACATGTTTGTCTGAAAAGGTGGATAAGAAAAGGTTCGGGGCGATACAATTGACGGAATTTCAAACACGCTCAAGGCTAAATTGGGGATGTTATAGATTAAATAATGTCTGAGGGAATGATATTACATCGTACATTCAAACAGCAAAAGTCTCAACGGAGAAGTTGGAACAAAGAAGAATAGAACTTAGGTCTATATAAACAAGCACACTATTATAACAAATTAAATAACTGAAAATTATTTTGGAAAATCTGAAAAGATACATAAATCAGTTTTTTATACCTTTAAATAGAGGTGGTATTTTATTTTGATGAACAGTTTTATGGAGCTGCAAACATAATTAATAGTACCAGTAAAATGCTTGGGAACGTAAATTCATAGTTAATTAAAATCTCGTAGTGAGTTAATGCTCCATACTTAACCGACCTCAAAAAGAAGCAGGTACTCAATTCGTCTGTATATGTGTTTTGAATTTATGTGTGCTCAGAGATTACTCAAGACCGGCTGAAGGAATTTGGATCGTTTAAACTGAATTCGATTAAGAGGGATCCCGAAGTGGTTCCATATTTTTTTTCAAGTATATAGTTTATTCCACTTTTCAGAAAGCGATTTTCTTAAATACTAATATGGGGTGTCATAAATTCAAAAGAGATTGGAATTGAATCAAAATAAACGTCGGATAATCAACTTCAAGATAGAGATGCTTATTGGTCTCTATATACAGTGTGTCTTCATAACTTGGTATCAACTGGAAAAATTTCTTAAGACTAATATTTACAGAAAAAGTTATTCTTCATAAAAAGATTTGCATTGTTTGTAATGAATTTCAGCTGTATACGAGTTTTGTCAGCAAATATTAATTTTGCTTAAAAGTGAAGTAGGTACCTTTATTTTTTACAATATCTAAAATTGATATCAAACAGAAGTAATTATAATTAAAAAATGCATTTTATTATACCTTATGACTAGAAATCGTATAATCAATATTCATGTAACTTTTTAGTGTCTATTAGGTTTGACCGAAAATATCAATTTTGTTTAAAAGAGACTATGAAATGAATGCGTTAGAATTAAATCTATATATTTGATCATTATCAAACCTAAAAAGTTGATTTTCAAATCGTAGTCTACCTACGTTGGAATCATATCCAAAACTTTCTTAATACATATAAATATTTAGAAAACAAGTCAACAATTTTAAACGAAATCAAATTGGTAAAAATAATGGATGTTGCTAAACGTGAAACTTATTTTTGGGAATATCGAAAAGGTTAATTAGATTTGAAAACTGCATCCAATTAATCTAATCGATTAATTGGATCACAAAAAATGTAAAATGATGGATTAAAAAATCAAACACCCATTTCGAAGGTAGCTTAACTAAAAAGCATTTTTTCCCTTGCAACAATTAAATAAAGTCGGTGGCAAATTAAAATAAAAATAATTTGGGGAGTATATTTATGAGTTGTACTTTGCAACTTTGGTCAATTTTGCTATCGACTTCAGAAAAAGTATTTAGTTGTTGCAGTAAAAAACGTTTTTTGTTATTTAATAAAGTTATTTTATGAAGTTTTTGTTTTTTAAAAAAATGTATTTTTAGAGTTCCCTGGACAGAAATGATAAAATTTGGTAGCAGTACCCAGTTTGGTGATCTTGCGTAAATTAAAGAATTCTGATTTAAGGAAGTACTTCTGGGGAGAAATTATACAAAAATCGACTATTCCCTTATCCCCGAAATTATTAAGCTCAAAATTAAAAAAAAAATAGGGAAGATGTGGTGTTATCCAAAATTTACAGAAAATATAGTGCAAAACCCTAATGTTATTTTACATATTTTTAAAACAATATGTTTAAAAAATATTAAGTGTATTTTCTGAATGCCTCAGGAGGTAAATTGCTATTTTGATGTTCATTTTTTCAGAGACCATTATTAGGAGTGAAAAAAAAAACAGAAAATGAAATAATTAAAATCACTAAGAAATTAACGAAAATATACCTCAAAA
>CM067218.1:74198078-74291628 GCA_034190945.1 Octodonta nipae | reverse complement strand
GGCAGTGAAATCACTTCGACGGTCATATAGATCAACACAAACGGCAGTTGTTTGTCTCCCAGAGGTCCAGGCCAAGAAAGCCATCGCACTTGAAAGCTGAAACTTGCGTGGGGCACAGTACGTGTTCGCGAGAGGATCAGCCTTCGACGGTGCTTCAAATGCTGGCACTTTGGGCACAACGCCCAGGCGTGCAGAGGCAAGACTGACCGAAGCAGTTGTTGTCACAGATGCGGAGGCGCTGGTCACAATGCCTCGGCTTGTCAACAACCTGCCAAGTGCTTACTCTGCAAAGAGAAAGATAGTAGGTCAGACTGCCGGCACGTTGCGGGTAGTTGGAAATGTCCGATCTACCAACAGGCGATGAGAGCAGCACAAGCCCGTAAATGAAAGTACTGCAACTCAACCTCAACCATTGCGAAGCAGCCCAACCTACTGGTACAGCGGGTGCGGGATTGGATTGCGACGTAGCCATAATCTGCGAGCAGTACAAAAACTTCGACACCCTGTCCTGGGTAAATGACACAACGGACAGAGCAGCGATATGGGCTTGCGGTAAACTTCCGTTCCAACAACTCCCAAATACCCCCGAACCATGGCTTGTGAGAGCCAAAGTGGAGGGGTCCACTTCTATAGCTGCTATGCACCTCCTAGTGCACAGCTCGAGGACTTCGAGTTATTCTTGGACACCTTGGCGGAGGATGTACGGAAGCGTGAATCGGTCGCCATCGCAGGAGATTTCAACGCCTGGGCAATTGACTGGGGATGTCGGGAAACGAGCGCGAGAGGACGAGCTCTCCTTGAGACCATGTCTTCGCTCAACCTGGTACTCCTCAACACAGGAGCGTAAGCACATATCGCAAAGGCACAGCCAGCTCCATTATCGACGTAACATTCGTTAGCAGCAACCTAATTAAAGGGGGCTGTGAGTGGCGGGTCGATGAGGTTTACTAATAGCGACCACCAAGCTGTTATTGGGAAATCAACACCACTCCCAAACGAAGATTGTGTGTCAGTCGTGCGAGGTCACAGCCAGTCGGCTGGAACAAAAATGCTTTCGATGCTGATTCATTCGCCTTGGTTATGGAGCAGGAACCATTGCCAATAGCAACAAGCGCAGAAGCCACTGCCAAAGAGGTAATGACAAGCGTTGTCAAGTCCTGCGATGCTTCCATGCCAAGGAGACGGCAGAACAACAGCCGCCACCAGTTTACTGGTGGAACGACACGATCTCACAACACCGACGAGAGTGTCTCAAAGCACGAAGGCTGCATCAACGAGCACGGAGACGCGACAGGGTCACAACAGAAGAACTAAGGCTCGACTATGAGATCAAAAGACAACAACTACGAAGAGCCATTCTCTCAAGCAAGAAATCCTACTGGAAGGAGTTGTGTGACGAAGTTAATCAAGATCCATGGGGAAAACCGTATAAAATCGTGATGCATAAAATAAGGCCCCTCCCATGACATCAACGAACTGCCCCGAATCATTGCACCGCATTGTCACTCACTTGTTTCCTGCAAAGCCTGAGCTACCCGCTAATCCTTCGTGGCAGGTGAGGACGAAGATATACCATCAGTGACTATGAGTGAGCTGATGGGCGCGTGCAACCGCTCCAAAACGGTAAGGCTCCCGGTCCAGATGGCATACCTAACATCGCGCTAAAATGCGCCATAGCCAATAGGCCTGACATGTTTCTACACATGTATGAGACCTGCCTAAAGCAGGGGGTTTTCCCGAGTAAGTGAAAAAGCAGAGGCTTGTGCTCCTCCCTAAAGGGGGAAAGAAACTCCCGACGAACCGTCATCATATCGTCCCCTCTGTATGTTGGACTCTGCGGGAAAACTCCTTGAAAGGATAATAGCAGATAGGCTGGAGCCCTACGTTGAGCCGAAACTTTCCACCAACCAATTCGGGTTCAGAAAGGGAGATCAACCATCGATGCCGTGACACTCGTTACCAACATCGCCAGAGAGGCTATCTCGGGAAAGAGATGGAGAAGAGGTGGAAAAAAGTACTGTCTAATAGCCACCCTGGATATCAAGAACGCCTTTAACTCGGCCCGCTGGGACCGCATTTTGGAGGCTCTTGTCAGGATGGAAGTTCCGCAGTACTTGCGCAGAAACTGAAAATGGGCAAGTAGACTATAAGATCACAGGAGGTGTACCTCAGGGCTCTGTTCTTGGCCCCCTCTTATGGAACGTAATGTACAACGACCTGCTCCTGCTCGGTCTGCCTGAGGGCGTCAGGCTAGTGGCATTCGCCGATGATGTGGCATTGATCATAGTGCGCAAGCACATAGAGGAGATACAAACAACCTTCTCATTCGCTATAGCCACAATTCAGCATTGGATGCTCGCAGCGGACTTGAGTTTAGCAGAACAAAAGACCGAAACACTTCTTGTTAGCAGTCGAAAGGCAAGGGAAACCATCACCCTCAAAATAGGCGACTCCTACATACAGTCGCAGCCCTTCATCAGCTATTTGGGGGTGCTCCTCGACACACGGCTCAACTTCAAAGAGCACATAATCGCGGCCAGCAAGAAAGCAGCTGGGGTACAGGGGGCATTATCTAGAATAATGCCGAATGTCGGAGGCCCTAGACAGATAAGAAGACAGCTACTGGCAACAGTAACTACTTCTGTTTTGTTGTACGGGGCACCGGTATGGGAGAAATCGCTCGAGCTACCATCGTACCGCCGGAAAATGAAATCAGTCCAGCGGCTCTCAGCGATTCGAGTGGCATCATCCTACCGCACTGTGTCTTACGAGGCGGTGAGTGTGATTGCCTCTACCCTACCAATCGACATCCTGGCTGCAGAAAGGGACGGCTTTATCGCAGAAAGTTAGAGAAGACCAACCGACAGGAACAGCGATGAAAGAGCCATGAGTCTAAGGCAATGGCAGGAGAGGTGGGACAGCTCTACTAAAGGAAGGTGGACATATCGATTGATACCTAACATCAGTCGTTGGGTCAACCGCCAGCATGGGGAGGTTGGGTTCTACATCACTCAACTCCTGACTGGACATGGATGCTTTCGAGCATACCTGCACAGGTTCAGGAGGGCAAACTCCCAACTGCCCACACTGTACGGACGTGATAGAGGACGCGAACACGTTTTCTTCTCCTGCCCCCGGTTTCAGGATCAACGTGCTGAAGTGGAGAGGATTCTGGAGACTAATATCGTTCCAGAACAATTAGTAGAAGCCATGCTGAAGGCCCCCAAGCCTGGAACTTGGTATCAGATTACGCGGAGACTATCCTCAAAGAACTCCGCAATACGTTCGAGGAGTAGGCTTTAGAGGCTTTCAATGTAAGAGCAGTAAACATCTGCAATGAACCACCCTTGCGAAGTAGTATTGACTAAGAGTGCCGCAGGGACCATGGTTGTAGGAGAAGAGGTTAGGGTTTTAGCGGTATACGGTATACTGGTTTCAATGCAACGATTTACTCTTGCTTGAAGTCATTACATCGGGAGTCCCGCACGACGGCCAGCACGTGCTAGCTAAGTACGGAATGTATTTCCCCCCTCTCGGATAAAAAAAAAAAAAAAAAAAAAAAAAAAAAAAAAAAAAACACACACACACACCACACACACACACACACAACAATAACAGTAAGCTTTTAATTAATTTTTTATTTTACTTTGTACGAGGAAAAATGAATTTGATGAAATTACCTGTGTTAGTGATGAATTGTTTTAAAAATTAGGATAGAAGGCATTTTGATAAAAAATTCTAAACCGCTATCTCAAAGGGATGTTGAGTCTTGGTTGAAAAACGTTAAGAAACACATTTTTCTTTGCAATGCAGCTATACGAAAAGCGGATTTAACAATGGGTACGTTACGTAAATTACAAACTAATATAGGTCATCTTAAAAGATTTAAATTGTTGCTACAAAATTATAATGCTACTGGCATGGAGCTTTCGAGACCTAGTAAAAATATTCATAGTAGGGTGAAATGGGAAGATGTGGTTACGGCATTTAAAAGCAGAGTTAGGACTGGTCTCATAGTAAATAAATCTCATAAGGATATTTTTGACTTTCTTAAGGATTGTGAACAGCTTTTACAATTAGGATAAAAAATATTTTAAAAAAGATGAGCATGGTAAAAGTTAACGTAAATTTCTGTGGAGAATTCTCCAAGATATCTGGTGATGAAGAGATCCTAGATAAAAAGTATTTCGGCACAAAGAATGAAATAATTGATTTTGGTACAAATTTGCAATATTGGTTTGAAACTTACGTAACTGATCCTATTTTAAATAAGCTTTCGGAGTTTGCTAGCGAAGGGTCGGGCTGGTGTTTAAAGGAAATAATTTCGTTAGAAGTTAACATAAATAGGTATGCTGTGGGGGCTGGAATATCTGCCTCATCTTTCATTGATTTACCTGAAAAAATTAAATCATCAAAATCCTGTATTAACGTCAAAAACCTACATGATGAAGCTTGTTTTATGTGGGCGATAGTGTCAGCTTTATTTCCGGCAGAGAGTAACTCAGATCGTATCAGTTCCTACCCTCATTATAAGAATGTATTAAATCTGAAAGGGTTATCCTTTCCTGTGAAAATAAATCAAATTCCTGTGTTCGAGATGAACAACGAAAGAATATCTGTCAATGTTTTTGGGCTAGAAATGGATATATATTCTAAGTTTTCAGTAGTCTCCATACACCTCACAAAAGAAAAGAGAGAAAACAATATTAATTTATTAGTAGTTCAGGATAAATATTTTCCTAAAAAGAATGAGTTTGATTGTATTTATGAAGATGAATGTGGTGGTAATAATGATGAGAATGAAAATGATAACAATCATGAAATTCGATATCATTATACCTGGTTAAAAGATATTTCACGGCTTTTAAATAACCTAGTCTCAAAACACCATGGGAAAAAGTATGTTTGTGATAGATGTTTAAATCACTTTCACTCACAGCAAAAGTTAACAGAACATGAAGTTTACTGCATCCAGTTAAATGAGTGCAAAATAGAATTCCCTAAATATTCACATGTTGAATTCAAAAATTTGATGCTCAAAGAAAAGGTTCCTTTCATTGTTTATGCCGACTTCGAGTCTCTCTTAGAACCATATGACCACAGAAATACCAGCAGCAAAAGTGTGAGGTATCAAAGGCATAGAGCTTATAGTTCGGGGTATTATTTCAAATGCAACTACAATGATAAATATTCATTTTACAGAAGTAACAGAGGTCTAGATTGTATGTCTTGGTTTGCGATAGAAATGGAAAATGTCGCCAGATTTGTTGAATCAAAACTTATTAATGTGGAGCCAATGAACACCGAAGTGAAATTATAGGATGCTAGTAGGGATTGTCATGTTTGTCGGAACCCTTTAGCTCTGGAGATAAAGTGGTTAGAGACCATGACCATCTTTCAGGGAAATTTAGAGGGTTTTCACATAATATATGCAACATTTTGTATCGTAAATCTTTTGTAGTACCCATAGTTTTTCATAATTTAACTGGCTATGACAGTCACTTTATCATTAGAGATTTAGCTAAGCGCAATAATGTCTCTTTATTACCTTTAAATAAAGAAAAATACATTAGTTTCACCGTACATGATCAAGAAACTTAAATAAAGTTTAGATATATTGACTCCTTTAGGTTTATGGGGAGTTCATTGGACTCTTTGGTTTCCACACTCACTAATAATAATTTTGAAATTTTACATAGAGAATTTAAGGATATTTCTGAAGAAAATTTAAAATTATTACATAGAAAAGGTGTATTTTTCTATGATTACCTAGACAGGATAGAACGATTACAAGAGGTGGAATTACATAAGAAGATAAAATTTTACAATAGACTTACAGATGAACATATCAACGATGAAGATTATGAACACGCTAAATTAATTTGGACGCAGTTCAATTTGAAAACTCTTGGAGATTATAGCGACTTATATATGAAAACCGATATATTGCTACTAGCCTGTGTTTTCGAAACGTTCCGGAATCATTGCCACAAGACCTATGTTTTAGACCCAGCTCATTACTATACCATACCAGGATACACATGGGATTGTATGCTAAAATACCCGAACTGTAGGCTGGAAGCAGTTGCAACCGCTATGGGGAGGCAAATAACAAATATGTAGAGGGTTACGATTCTTCTAAACCCTCAAAATACCTTTTTTATTGTGACTTGAACAAATATACGGTTGGGGAATGAGTCCGTTCCTCCCCTATGAAGGGTTCAAATGGACTGACACAAATATCGACATAACCAGCATCCCCGATTATTCGCCCACAGGGTACATCCTAGAATTAGATTTGGAGTACCCTGAAAGCCTCCACGATCTTCACAAAGATTTACCCTTCTGCGCCGAGCATAAAAAACCAAAAAACTCCAAAATTGAAAAACTGCTGACTACACTAGCTAACAAGGAACATTATATAATTCATTATAGAAATCTGAAACAAGCTCTGTCGCATGGCTTAAAATTAACAAAAGTACATAGAGTTTTGCAATTTCAGCAGTCTGCTTGGCTAAAACCATACATCTATTTGAATACACAATTGCGAAGCCAAGCTAAGAAAAAGTTTGAGCAGAATCTTTACAAACTTATGATAAATGCCGTGTTTGGGAAGACCATGCAAAACGTTCGGAAACATCGTAACGTGAAACTGGTCAGAACTTGGGATGGCAAATCTGGGGCAAGGAATTTAATTTCAAGCCCCAGTTTCCACAGGAGAACGATCTTTGATGAAGATCTAATGGCGATAGAGTTAAAAAAGCACAATATTTTGTTTGTTAAGCCCTTGTACGTCGGAATGTGTATCCTCGATATATCTAAAATTCTCATATATGAATTTCATTACGATTATATGTTGAACAAATTTCCAGTGGAAAAATGTAAACTATTGTACACAGACACTGACAGCTTAGTGTATGAAATCTGCTGTGAAGATCTCTACGAGGAAGTGGTGAAAGCTGACATCTATCGTTTCGATACCAGCGATTATCCATCAGATAATCGCTGGAATATACCTTTGATAAATGGCAAAGTACCTGGTCTCATGAAAGATGAGGCAAAAGGAAAAATTCTATTATTCTTTGTAGGGTTACGCTCGAAACAGTATACCTATAAGATGCAGGGTACCAAATGCATTAAAAAGGCCAAGGGAGTAAAGAAAAATGTGGTTAAACGTCAAATAAAATTTGAGGATTTGAGGATTGTTTAAAAATTTTTACAAAAGTTTCCACATAAAATTGCATTCTTATCAAGACTCAACGCTGTATTCAATCAAATCTTCATGAAGTTTATAGCGTTGACCAACAAAAATTGTCCTCAATCCCTTCGACGATAAGCGTTATCTTTGCCATGGGTGCATTACAACATCAGGTAATTTTAATCTGATTTTATTTTTTCTTGTAGGTAACATGACTACAACACTGCAAGACGCAAGCATCAGGACAATTTGTCAAAATCTTAAAAGTGCAACTTTATTTATTCGCCTGTCTCCTTTACCATGGGGATTAACTGAAAAAATTTTAAAAAAGTTTTCATTTTATAAATACGAGCAGTTAATGGCTGAATATGCTAACTTAGCAATTGACTGCGATGCTGTATTGTACAATTTTGAATACCAAAGTGAATTTAATTTCCCCCATAATTTGAAATTGGTCCTACTAAATTATAGTCACCTAGAACCTTATTGTGACCATGACCAATATTGTATGTGATTTAAATACTTTGAAATTATTGATTACAACCTTTTTGTGTGTAAATCATGCATACTTTGTTTAAGTGATGCCTTTAAATTTAAAAATAAAGAATTTAGATATAAGATTAGGAAATCTCACGCAAGGTGATTAATGAAATGGAAATGATTTCTAATGTGGCAGTGTTGTAGTCATGTAAAACAATGTATTGCTGTTGTTGTTGTGTAATATTAACATTTATTTTTATATAGTATTGCAGTAAGTTTTAAGATGTAGTATTAATATTTTGTATATTGTATCACTATATGTATTAAAATAAAAACGGTATATAGGGAAAAAAACTCTTTATTTTATGTTTAAATATTATTCATAATATTAAAAATAAAATGATATATAGGAAAACTGCTTTTTATTTTAAGAAATAAAGACCTTTAAATACCCAACCGTCTCACATCTGCAGATACAACATTTATCAGTATCTATAAAACAACTTGAGCAGCTGGCTAAATGTCTACATGGAAGAAGTACAACAGATATTTCATTAGTTAAACAAATTTTACAAGATAAGTTAGTAGCTTTTGAATCTTCTATTGTTTTTTGAATCATTAGACAGTTGTTGGATATCATCAAATGTCGTTCAGCAACATCATTGTTTGGCAGCAAGTTTGAAATCTGTATGCCACAACAATAACATATGATTCTATCTCCTGAACCACTATAAAAGAATCCAAGTTTTGCTAAATCATTAGGTCTCTGCTTTAGAGCTATAGGCCAATTGCCAAACGTAGAGAATCTGCTGGCAACACTTATTTTATCTTTATGAACAACAGGTTTTTTTCTATTTATTAAGTATACGCTATCTGTATCGAAGAAGGAACAATTTGGATTCCAATCTAAATGGCCAGCTACATGATCGTCTGTTATTGAATCCTTCAGACCCACAAAATGCACATTTTACTACATCATTTTGACCAAAATAAATAAAGCCAGCCCTTGCTAGTCTGGAAGCTGGGAATTCTGATGGCCAGTTTTCAAAGGTACGTAATCTGTGTTCTTATACTTGATACCAATCTCTACACTCCATGATTGTAATATATCAACTGAGAGAAAATTAAAAACGGGATGATTTTATACATTTTATTGAGGTTTTCTCGCTACAATGTCGGCTACAATTTTTTCTCTGTTATAATAAAGATACTCTCTTAAAGCAATACCCAGTTGAGATGTATTATCAAAACAAAAAGATGATAGTAGTCGTTCAACTTGTTGCGAACAAATTAAATGTTTCCATGAACAAATTTCATTTAAAACTTTGAAATAATATTTACAAAAGTTCATTTCTAAATATGCTTCTACTCGACTAGAAATTATATGTTCAATTCTAAAAAGTTCCACTACATCACTATGAAAGAAATATAACGCAATAATATTTTGCATCAACAAGATTAGTTTCTCGTCATCCTCAGATCTTGTTTGGGTTATATGTAGAAATTCTCCACAGGAAATTGGTGCTGCAACCTCGTGACTAGCAATATTTGGGTTTTCTAAATAATTCTGATTCATCAACTTCAGAACGCACAAAACATCCGCCCATTCGAAGCTGTTCAGGACAATTTTCACATTATTTTTTTGTAGAATAATTACTGGGGCAAACGTTCGAGCTGGACTTAATGCACATTGGATTTCCAACTCAGAATTGATGAGAGGAAATTTGGTGTGTAACAGGTAAAACGCTTCTGTTTTAACTGCTTCTTCGTACATGTTTAAGATTCTCTCTAGGTCGGCGTTGTAGTCAATTTCTTCAAAACTAATATCACTCATACTGCTGCTCACCAAATTGAACTGCTCTTACTGAAGATAATGGGAAACTCAGAAGGCTTCCCTCCTACTCCTGTTTTACAAGTTATAGCCTGTTGCTGGAATCAATCCAGCTGTCATGACTTTTATCAAAACCCAACCATCAAACTTTGACTTTATTACCTTTTTTCTGCAATACTTTTTCCACGAGATAAACGTCAGGGTTGGCGGTCTTTTGCAATTCTTCCTCATAAAATCCCCCCTCAATTGGTCTGCCACTCATGTCTTCCAACAGGTAGGTAATGGGATTCGTTAACTGATATTGACGTACTTTGAATAGCTCTGTAGTCCAATTCCTGGTATGTCCTTTTCCAAAGATAAATAAGTAAAGTGAAATACTTATTCGCACCACATCACCTGCCTTGAGTTTCCTAGGTCCCGCGATTTTCAACCTATTGAATACTTTAATGTCTTTAGCAATACCAGCAGTTACGTCGCTAGGACGCATTTTCGATGTATGATGTTTTTGATTATTATAAGACTGAACGATATCAGGCAAAATGTCAATCCACTTGTAGCTACCATTTAAACTGAAATATTTGAATAAGTTTTCGTTTAGTGTCCTTATCACGCGCTCGCAAATAGCTGCTTTCATTCCACTAAATGTGCTATAGTGGTTAATCGAATATTTTTGCATCAGTTTAGTAAAATGGCTGTTGTAGAATTCTTTTCCTTGATCTGTCTGCAAGTTTTTTGGCCGGCGCCCGCCATTAGCAGTGAGAATACTCTCGAAAGCCCTTAATTAATTAATCATCTATAGTTGATTGTTGATTTGCGAAGAGACTTCTTTTTTGTGAGATCGCAATTCGCTCTTGATCCCATCTGACAATTTTTTCATCTCTAAGTTCATCTTATTAACTTTATCACTCATTTCATCGTGCAATTTTTGCATATCCACATATACTTCGGGTACAACTTTTAGCATTTTCTCTTTGATGGCCTTCACTTCATCAATATCGATTTTCAATTGCAAAATTTCTTCACTTATAGTCTGTCTTAGATTCTCTTCAATTTGCTGTGGCAATTTAGTAAGCTGGTTATGATGGACGTTGGTATTTGACTGAAATTCCAGTAAGGTCTATTGATTAACCCTTAAGCTGCTATCAATCGCATGTTGATTTTTCTCAAGTTTTCGCATACTGCTGTAAACCTGATCGCTGAAATAATTGAATGCCACTTGAAAGTCCTTTTTAATAAGAGACAACTTATCACGTACTCTGTCATCGACATAGAGTTTATTGACGGCATCCATATCCGCTTTGGGATCTCCAACATTAGAAATTATCACTTTCTCTACATCGATATTTCCATCGGATGTGAAGGAAAATGGTATTTTTGCGCGCTCATAATCACTTGGTTGCTGTTGTTGAACAGCACTTCGACCAAATTTATCCAGAGACATTTTACTAATGACTACTTTGGTTATTTGTCGCGTATAATATTGGCATCTTTGAGCTCATTTATTATCGCCACAATTTCGTTGTCGTGGGATGTGTTGCCGGCCTCTTTCGATGCAACAAGTAACCTTAAACGATCTACCAATTCATTGGGATCGTCCCAGTAGACGTATTTCATAGGCTTTGTATTATATATCAACTTCATACTTAATTTACTTAATTGGTTTTATAAACATAGGTTTAATGACATCCTTGTATTTGGATATTCCTGAGGGTTTCAAATGTCCTTTTACATTCCGGTGTACTAATGCCCGCTCTAAAACTTTTTGGTACACGATTTTGTCATCTGGAGTGTATGCGGGATCCTTGTAGAATATCAGTTGGTAAAGACCAGATGATCCTCGAAACACAGCGTCTCCAACAGTAAGACGTCCTGTCCTCATATCAAAGTTGATTTCTTTGTTACCGAGATACCACTTGGATGTTTTCGAATTGTATGAGAGTCCATAAATGTTGTCAATTTTATCACTCTTGTGGAAATATTCGGTTACATACTTTTGCACCATTGCTAGATACTGCTCCATATAGGACTCAAAGGTTTTGTCAGAGTAATTAGTCGGATCATCATTCTCTTCTTCCGTTTCCTCGGCTTCAGCATCGGTATAAAAACTAGTCTCTGCGACTGGTTCTTCTTCGAGGAATAGACTGGATTTTGGTGTTAACGGCTCTAGTTTTTCTTTTTTCACAATTGTTTCTCGTTTGATAGATGGCAATACCGGAGGTGATTTTGTTGGCGCTGGTGGTATCTTGAGGTCCGTTAAGCTAGCGGGGACACTATAGCGGAATCCAAAATAACCCATACCATAATTTTTTACTATTTTTTTACTAATTTTTTACCGCCATAAAAATTTTTTACTCCGACACCCACCCTCGTTATAGCTTCCCCGCTAGCTTAACGTTAAGCTAGCGGAATATTTTATAACTTCAAGAGGAAAACAGCTATCGACCTAATTCCACCGCCATAATTTTTTACTCATCAAGTACTAGAAGAAGGTTTATAGTGGTTATCGCAAAAAACACCCCCTACCCCTTACCATCCTTAAAATTTAATTTCATTAATCTAGTAGGTACTTTATAACGAAATCAAAAATAAAGTATATTATAATTTTCTACTACTTTTTGACTAATTTTTTACCGCCATAATAATTTTTTACTTCTAAACCTACCCCTATACGACTTACCCTACTACCTTAACGTTTAAGCCAGCGGAATATTTTATAACTTCAAGAGGAAAACAGCTATCGACCTAATTCCACCGCCATAATTTTTTACTCGTCAAGTACTAGAAGAAGGTTTATAGTGGTTATCGCCAAAAACACCCCTATCCCTTACCACCCTTAAAATTTAGTTTCATTAATCTAGTAGGTACTTTATAACGGAATCAAAAATAAAGTATATCATATTTTCTACTACTTTTTGACTAATTTTTTACCGCTATAAAAATTTTTTACTTCTAAACCTACCCTATACCACCTACCCTAAAACTAGTATATTTTTACTCAATACGACTACCTAATATTTTGTTAGTATTCTAGTTACGCTAGCCGAATATTTTATAACTTCAAGAGGAAACAGCTATCGACCTAATTCCACCGCCATAATTTTTTACTCGTCCAATACTAAAAGAGGTTTTATAGTGATTATCACAAAGACCACCCTCTACCCCTCACAACCTTAGAAATTACTTTCGCTATATAGAGGCTACTTTATAACAGAATCAAATAAAATATATCATAATTATTTACTACTTCTTTACTAATATTTTACCGCTATAGAGTTTTTACTTCTAAACCTACCCATATACCACCTACCCTAATACTACTACTTTAACGTTTAAGCCAGTGAAATATTATATAACTTCAAGAGGAAAACAGCTATCGACCTAGTTTTAGCGCCACAATTTTTTACTCGTTAAGTACTAGAAGAAGGTTTATAATGGTTATCGCAAAAACCACCCCTACCCCTCACCACCCTTAAAATTTAGTTTCGTTAATCTAGTAGGTACTTGATAACCGAATCAAAAATAAAGTATATCACAATTTTTTACTACTTTTTGACAAATTTTTTACCACCATAAAATTTTTTTACTTCTAACCCTACCCCTATACCACCTACCCTACTACCTTAACGTTTAAGCCAGCGGAATATTTTATAACTTCAAGAGGAAAACAGCTATCGACATAATTCCATCGCCATAATTTTTTTCTTGTCCATTACTAAAAGAGGGTTTATAGTGGTTATCACAAAGACCACCCTCTTCCCCACACAACCGTTAAAGTCTAGTTTTGTTGTGCTAGGGGGTACTTTAAACGGAATCCAAGGTATATCATAATTTTTTAGTACTTTTTATATCCTTTTTTACCGCCCTTCATTTTTTTTGAATTCAGAATAACAACTTAGGATTTTTAACAAATGATTACACTATTTAACTACATTAACATCAACATCATTTTTCCTTATTAAGCTTTCAAACTTTGTATATTATTTTATAACTTCAGTGGAAATATAGCTATCGATCAAATTCTACCGCTATAACTGCTCAAACATTAATAAAAGTCACATAAATAATAGATTTCGCAGAATTTAACCTAAAGCCCCTAAATTAAAATTTTAAATTATTAAATTAATTGATCTTACCCAAAAATCTACGAAAAACACTTAGACGACTTCTAAATGATATCTTAGATGCTATTTCTAATAGAATCTTCAAAATAAAACTTTTATTTTTTACTATATATCAGACTATTCAATTTTCTATGAAGCCTCTATTAAATTCCCTGCTCAACATCTCAAATTTAAAGATCTTTAACTACACACCTAACTGAAGCCTCATAATAATTTTAGACTGAAGCAAATTAGGGTTTTACCAACGTACATATCCTTTTAAATATCTGTCTTAGTAGTTAAACAAAGAGAGTTCTGGACCGGAAGTGGGCATAAAGGTAACCAGTCATCGAGTTCTCGCCGGGAGCTGCTGCAGAGCTGTTGGTAGTTGTTGTTTGGATAAGAAGAAGAAGACATTGGGAAGAAGAAGACATTAGGGGTGGTCGTAGGGGTGCGCGAAAGACATTTGGGTGTGTCGCAGAGGTGCGCGCCATCTGTTGTTAATAAATGAAAGCAATTGTATTGTGGGTTGCAGGGTGCACGCCATCTGTTGTTGGTTGTGGTGGTTAGAGAGAAAAAAAGCTTGGCCGGGTATCGAACGCGGCTTGCCTGATTACAAAGTCAGGTGTCCACCGAGCTGAGCTAATGCGGTTAATCGAGAAATGTTTAGTTAGATATTTGGGGGCTGGATGGGGGGATATAGTTGGCTGTAAAAAAGCGCAAGTCCGTGGCGCGGCAACTTTCGTCGGACGTCGAGCTTTGAGACTTAGAATTTTTTTAATGTTTCAAGCGTCTGAAAGATATGGTGTGTTGTTGTCTGTAAAAAAATTTAAAATCTTTTGCTTAAGCCTGCATGCGCGAGAACGTCCACTCCTTCGAGTCTATAGTTTTCGTAAGCGAGCGCCTACCTGCGCAAGAACGGCAACTTTCGTCGGACGCCGAGCGACTATTGTTTAAATAAGTTAGCATATAGTATATTATGAATATTCAGAACATCCTTAACACCTAAAACTATTTGTGATCTTTTCTTTGTACAAGTAAGGCCGCCATCATCCAACCGCATATTAAGATTCAAAGAAATAATAATTTATCTAGCGACTAGTTCAAGTATGCCTTTAATACCGTCAACGGAAATGGTAAACCGCAACGAAAAGACACTGTGATATCATGTTTACGCTAAAGGATTTTTTCTTGTCAAAATAAACACCATCAAATATATCGTTAAAACAAAATACCCGAGATTAATACTATCCAAATGTAATGCTCCCATAATATACTTAATAATGGTCTGTTATAATATTTTATTTCAAACTGAAACACAGCCAAATATATATACAAAAATACCTGAGAATACCATCGCAATAGCATTCTCCAATTAATTTACTGTGTGTATATAGAACATTGGAAAATAAATAGCTCCGATTATAAATATATCTGTCTGACCTGAAAGAATTCAACGATGACAATAACAAAAGATAAACTAAACCGCAACTGTAAGATAAAAAAATGTGTTGTCACATTTAGAACAGAAAATGCAATATAAAAAATCAATAATTTGTAAGAAATTATGGAAATATACTGGGAATGGACAGCCAGGTTGGTTTAAATAAAAAATACTATTCTGAATGGTAGAAATAGCTGCAAAGGGCTGTTAGAAATGATTGAAAGGTTGAAGTAGGACCTTACAAAGGGTAGAAACGGTAGAATGGTTGGTACAAAACTGATGCAAAGGGTAGATAAGCAACAAATGTTGAAAATGACTGGTACGGGAAGTTGCAAATGACTAAAAAAAGTACAAAAGCTAGAAACGTCCCGTAGAAATGACTGGGAACAGTAGAAATCGCTGCTGGAAATGGTTTGAGTCACTACAAAAGCTAGAAACGGCCCATAGAAACGAATGGGCCAGTAGAAATGACTGCTGGAAATGGTTGACGCCTCTATAAAAGCTAGAAACGGCCCGTAAAAACAACTGGAACTATACAAACGACTGAACCCGTTAGAAATAATTGTGCGGTTGAAGTAAAGGCGTTGCAAAGGGTAGAAATCTTTGAAACCGTTACAAAGACTACGGCCGTAGAAACGACAGGAACCGGAGAACTGACTGGTGAGTTTAAACAAAGTCACTACAAATGCTAGAAACTGTTGCTACAAATGGTTCGAAACAAATCCGTTGCAAAAAGTAGAGACCCGGAATGTTGGAAATGGGATAGTGGGAATAAATATATAACTTTTTGTAAGCCAGAGGTAGGAACAAACAAATCTTTTCTAAGACAGGTAATCAAAGTGTTTTTTCTAGGTGCACAAAACTTTAGCCATCAAAGAAAAACATCAGTCTACTACAAACAAATGTTTCTATCACATATAACTTTTTCTAAGACAGACGTATAAACAAATATTTTCTAGGTACACAAAGTATTTGAAAAATTTCACAGGGGTTTCACCTATATGTCTCTAACAGCACCTTATAAATGCTAGAAAACTGATAGTAGAAACGTTATAACAGAAGCAAGAATGATGGAAATGATTGGTACAGGAACGCTACAAATGTTAGAAATGGGACCCCTGCAAATACTAGAAACGACAGGTACAGTGACGTTACAAATGATAGAAAATATATGAATGCTAAGAACAATCCCGGCGCAAATAGCTGTGATAGACTGCTGTATTTAATTAGTATCCGCAATAAGGATGATGTCGGTATATCGTAAGATGTATATGAAGCAACAAGATATCCAACTGCCTATCGAAAATTTCGACTTTGTTGAAGAACTGTTGTCATCAGCAAGTCGACATGGATAATTGTTACCAAGTTCCCTACGAGCAGCAGTCTGCGGACCTAGTGGTTGCGGAAACTTTCAAATTCGGAATGGTTGAAGTCTAGTAGTTAGGTTCTGGCAGGTCGTAAATTTTACTTGAAACGCATTATTTCTAAACATAAATGCCATAGAAATTAACACTGATATATTATAATATATCATAATATATTTTGTTTGAAAATGAATTCTTAAAATAATTTTGATTGTTGTACTGTTTTTTATCGATTCAAGTGCTTCAACAGTGTCTTAATATTATAATATTATTAGTATTCGCTTTTATAACGAACCAAAGCAGATAAAAGGAACTTGTGCACGTTTTCAGAGATTTTGAGAAATATGGCAATGTTGCTCCATCACTCTAATCATATGACTAAAATGACGCATTTCCGAGATCTAGGGAAATATGGAAATCTGGCGATCATGGCCCTCCTTAGCGGGCTTTCCGGTCATGACGTCATAAGCTGCACTCTCATTGGCTGGATTATTAGCAGACCACCTGCTAACCATCAGTTTGTTTATCTTATATGCCTATAAAGAACAGATATGTCCTGATTTCAAAGTTTCCAAAGCAGGATTCCGTTTCATATTTGACGAGTGTCTTTATGCCATAAAATACTAGAAATAACTGGTGAGTTTAAACAAAGCCGCTACAAACGGTTAAAATGACTGGTACAGGAACGTTGCAAATGGCTGATGCCACTAGAAATGGTAGGTTAGTTGGAAACTCTAGAAATGGTAGGAATGATGAAGCAGGAACGTTAGAAATGTTGCACAAGGGTTCGATATTTGGATATGTAATGATGACAAAGAGTTTTTCTAACAAAGAAAACCGGTATATATAGCTTTTTCTAAGAGAGGTATTCAAAACTTTATCATCAATCGGTTATTAGTTATAAACTTTTTCTAAGAGAAAACAAGCCGTTTGCTGCTACTCACTATAAATCTTTCTATCACTTATAACTTTTTCTAAGACAGGTACTCAAAACTAATTTCAGTACTTACACATAAACTTTTTTCTAAAAGAATACAACCAAGAAAATCAAGTCGTTTGCTGCGTTTTGCAAATGTTTCTACTAATGAATTGTTGATATGAGAGTAATGTGTACAAAGTACTGTATAACATTTTATTCTTGAAACAGTTGAACCTAAATTAGATCGATCCGTTAAACAAGTGTTTACCAAAGAATGATATCTTTAAGAGGGAAAGCTTAAAAATGTTTACTTACCTTATATATCTCAGTTGTTGAAATTACTTAAGTACACAAAGTTCGTTGATATTCTAAGTTTAACAAAGTTATGAAAAAACAAGATTTAACAAGATGTCAGAGAGGCTCCTAATTTCCAGAAGTACGTTGTAGCAAACAACCTCAAAACGGAGATAACAAAACCATCATCTCATCAAAAGCTTCTCTTAAAAAAACTCAACAAACAAGGTAATTTAACACGCATATGAAACGTAGGAACAATTAGCTTGATTTATGAATTACTAAAAATTTTTCTTAAAGTTAAATATAAAAATATTTTTGACTGCTATTTTCCTTTGAATAATAAACATAAATAAAATATAGAAAAAAGATCGAAGCTCGTACTTACACCCCTGCCAGACCACTAGAAGGCTTTCATGCAGGATTATGGCTTGCTAGCTTTCGACATGTTGAAAGACAAAGCAACGAACCACCACACGCAGCCAAAACTGAGAATTTGTCACTGGAGAACGCTACTAGACCCAGTCACAACCAAAACAACTCCGGTAGCAGAAAAAAGACAAGTTCAATTCATCATTCCACATGCTTTTAACCCTGCTTTGATATATACAATAAAGATAAAACAGTCAAAGCATTCAAAAGTTTGTTTTCAGGAGCCACAACAAAATTCGTAGCATCAAATTAATATGTTTTCAGATAATTATATGCGTATTAAATAATCTATTGCAAGACTGAGATTTTTTCATTATTTATCATAGCTGAATATTTAGTTCAAAAGGCAGTTATTCAACATTGCATACAGACAACAACACACCACCGAAAAAGAAAATTATTTAAAAGAAATGTTGTAAAATACTGAGTAGAAATTCTTATTAAATAGAAATTAATAATTCCAATATTCTAAAAATATACGATGTTTGTGCTTTATTAGATATCTGCATCACTATCAATTATTGCGGTTTTTTAACCTTGAGTGAAGATGTTAGCGAAGGTAATTTGTCAAAACAGAAGTATCCATTAGAAATGAATTTATTCGTATCTATCAATCAATCATTTGAAATACTGTAAGGGTGTTTGATGTAACAATGCTGTTCTTCCAATAACACTTTGCTTTGAATTAAATTACTGTTGGGGAAAGAGTTATCAATCTAAACTGTGAAATAAAAGTCATATGGTTTAAATATTTTTTGTTTTGAATAATGTCACATTCAACAGGCCAGAAAATCTTGGTCAAGAATGGGTGGACTTCGTTGTGCAACAAACAAAAGCCCTTAAACCATGTGTTGGCATATCATCCTTCAATATCAATGTGAATAACACGAATTTATTTGTAAGATGTACGAATGTTAGATAATAGAAAACACATTCCTATGCACGAGTGTATACATAATGATTAACATTTAAGAAAACGTAACCAACCTATTAAACTACACACATACAAATTTAAAACTAGCAACTCACAGGGTTATAATTGTGAATATACTAGAAGCAATATAAGACAAAAGAAAGCTGTAACTAGCCCTCGTGTTATCCGATTATAATTATCTCGATCTCCATCACAACAAATAACGGAAACATAATTCATAAGTTTATAAGCTTATTGTATGAAATGGAAAAGTTTACTCCAGGCACATATATATTGAATCAACAATGTGCTATTGAACAACATTGTCATGAGTATAATTTCTCTGACATCATCACTCTCATTGCCTAGTTTATCAGCAGACCACCTACCATTAGTCTGCTTTTGAATCATGAAGCATTAAGATCAAAGCCATAATTTTCCGAGATCTAAGGAAATATAGTAATCCCTTTTTTTTTTCTGCGGCGTCATTAGTCGGCCATTTTCTCTATATAACAAGAAACATAACCTGTTCAAGGAATATGTTCTCTCACTCTGTCTCACTAAAAAAAAACATGAAAGAAGAGATCGGTTGTCAAATTACGCTTAAGTATCTATCGAAATGATTCCTCTGTCATTGGTTTATTCAAACAGACCACGAGACCTCAACATGTCAATCATTAGGGTTGGAATGCGTACTAGGACTCTAACACACCCTAACCTATAATAAGAAACCTTATTCATATAAGGCATACAATATATGGAAAATGACATCTTTAATGAACTGTCTCAAAATGATTGAAGACAATGAGAAATACTGCATCATTCTGCACTGAATATAAAAGCTTTCGATTCAGCTTAGTGAAAAGATTTCCACTGCACGAACGCCACTCTTTAAAACAATTCAAGTGAGATTGTTCTATTTCCATTTAAATAATATAAATTAGACAGTTGAGTACTAGTTACCAAGAATATGTCTATAGCATAATAGCAACAGTGTTTCATTGGTAAAATTTTGAATGCAGTAAGATCAGTAAAACAATGTCACAAAGTTATATTTTTATTTTCAAATAATAACAATTTAATATGTAGCTAAAATCTTATTTAATAGAGTTTTAAGTTGATCATACAAAGATTTGATGGGACAATCAATGCCGAAAATATCTAAAGTCAGTTTATCAGTCTTATGTAACGAGTTGGTAAACTGATTAAATTCGAAGTACCGATTTTCTTGAAAGAAGTATATTAAACCATTAGTATATCTGAATACCCCTCTAATATTTGGAGGAATGCCTGCAAATTTGCTGCTAATGTAACCATATTCTTTAGACTCCAGAGAACATTCATCTATCTCCACAAATGTGTTTTCTGATAGAAAAAAGTAAGTTTGTCCTGTGTACGTACTTATAGCAGCAATAATTTCGTCTCCAGCAAGAGTTATTTTTAGATCAGAAGCATTGAGGCTTTTGATTAATTTAAAATTACGATCTTCTATATAAAATAGTCTTTTCTGATCGATAATTGCAATTATTTCTCCAGAAGGGCGTTGATAAATTGATGTTATTTCGAAATCACCAGGAGGTAAAAATTTTAAAAACTTTCTCAATGATATATCCTTTGTTGTGAAATTCTTTGTTTGAATATCCATTATCCAAAGTCTATCTTTATAGATGATATATAAATTTGTATGTAACAAAAGAAATTGAAGATATTTAGGTTCGATTTTACACAAATCTGTTATTTTATTAGTTTTACTATTATTTGTTGCTGTAGAGGTAGTCTTCTTTGATATGATTGGAGGAGTGCTTGCAGTCGTTGTTTTTGTACTGGAAGGAACATACTTGGGTGTACTTGAGGACGAGGTAGTCATCTTAGTTGTGCTTGAGCCGGTAGTTGCAGTTCTCGCTGTTGATGGTTTCTTAGGTCCATACAAATACTGCATTGCATTGATATCATCTTGATCCAGTTCAGAGTTATTGTACCAGGGATACATTAAGACCGTTTCTGGAACAAAATCAGTCAAAAATACATGTAATTTCCTATAAGAGATTCTAAGGTCCCAATTCGTGGGCAAGGACCCAAAGCATACTAGTCTGTCCTGCTGGTACCTCAGATATTTTTTCGAGTCCGAAATACCACCTTTCACTGCCGTCAAGATGAATCTCGCGACACTCATCATTATTAGGGAAATATCCATGTGCGAGACTCCCTCCTGTACCGTCGAATGTAGATGAGCATATGCCTCCATTCTGGCAGTTTCTATAATTCGTATGTTGAGACTGTCCATTTGATATGGAAATAACAATATCAGGTGTAATCATAGACTGAATAAATTGTAAATCAGTAACATTTTGCCACACTTCAAAGGCCTTTCTAGCAGCATTATTCATTTGCGAATTAGCCAGTTTAAAATGCCATTTAAGAGTTCTTTTATTCCATTTTTGAGGTGAAATACCAAAGTTTAGGGGAAAATCAGATACACCACAACGAGGTTGCCTCATTAACGTCAAAGTCTCATTGTTTGCTTGTCCATCTACATTTAAATTGTATAGTTCTTGAAATTTTACCAATGCTTGCTCTATGTTTATTATAGCATTTCCTTCAGTTTCATCCAAAAACCCATACTGTTTGAGGAAATTTTCAACATTCACTTTAGTCTCACCAATGTGAACTATAATGAAAATAAAGTAATATTTTAGAAGCATTGCAATAGTTTGCTACAACAACATACGGCAAGTTATACTGGCAATACTCTCCTAGTTGTAAAAATTCAAGCTGTCGAGCTAGGGTCTGTAAAAAATAATCATGTTTCATACGTGTTTTAATTTCAAAGTGGAAAAATATTACTTACATAGCGATCAAAAGATGTGTTCTTGAGCAGGCGGCTTCAAAAATTCGAGCTGTCGAGCTAACGTCTGTAAAAACAAAAATAAAAAATTTTATCTAAATATTACAAAAGGTGTATAGTAAATTGCATGCAGTTTATGCAATACACTATTAACGCGTTAATAAGGCTTTCGGTCTGTTTTAAATATTCTATAAAAACAACTCTCAGACCAAATTAATTTGATTTTTTAATGCTTTCAAAGCTGTTCAATGAAGTAAGAGGTATTAAAAACCATGAAATTTGATTTTATTATTTGAATTCTGTTACTACTACTATTAAAATTATAATAAACTTACCCTTTCTTAGAAACACAGTAAAAACTATCACACGACTAACATAACTTGGTGTTTTTTCGTCACTACACAGAAAGTAAACCTTTGTTAAAAATTTCTAACGTTTTTATATAAAACTTTAAACCACAGAATAACACGAAACAACCAACATGTTTTTTCATATGCTTGAACCACTGGTAGTTTTGCAAGATAACAACAACACCAAAAGTCGTCAACATGTTTTTTTACTTCCGTGAGAAACAAACACACATGTATTATTTTTATGTTTCTTTGGGGAATAACACCACAATAGAAATAAAATTTTCATTTTGCAATCTACATCAATAAATATAAAGCCATTGACAACGAAGTCAGAATAGACTTTGAAACGTTTGGTATTCCTGCAATATACGTAGTTTTATTTCTATTGTGGCGTTATTCCCCAAAGAAACATAAAAATAATCAAGAATATGCCACAAACAACGTTTAGAAGACACACATGTATTTTTCTAAAATATTTTTATTTTAATAAAAAACTTTCTCCAAAATTTTTATGGCTAGAAAATTATTTCTTGTACACAGAAGCTGCTTTCACTTACTGATTGATAAATGGTAGATGCCCTTTGACAACAAATTTTTAAAATTTTTATGTCTAGAAAATTATTTTTCACTGTACAGGTTTCCAAGCTAGTATAGTTTCATACGTGCCCGTAAGCGTTATAGAAAGACTTCATTAGTTTACTCATTTAAAGTACGAATGCCTGAACAGAATTATTAAAAGTCCAGCGAATTATTTACGTTTGTGTTTGGTATCAACAAACTACCTAAATTGTTTTACTGATCTTACTGCATTCAAAATTTTACCAATCAAACACTGTTGCTATTATGCTATAGACATATTCTTGGTAACTAGTACTCAACTGTCTAATTTATATTATTTAAATGAAAATAGAACAATCTCACTTGAATTGTTTTAAAGAGTGGCGTTCGTGCAGTGGAAATCTTTTCACTAAGCTGAATCGAAAGCTTTTATATTCAGTGCAGAATGATGCAGTATTTCTCATTGTCTTCAATCATTTTGAGACAGTTCATTAAAGATGTCATTTTCCATATATTGTATGCCTTATATGAATAAGGTTTCTTATTATTGGTTAGGGTGTGTTAGAGTCCTAGTACGCATTCCAACCCTAATGATTGACATGTTGAGGTCTCGTGGTCTGTTTGAATAAACCAATGACAGAGGAATCATTTCGATAGATACTTAAGCGTAATTTGACAACCGATCTCTTCTTTCATGTTTTTTTTTATTGAGACAGAGTGAGACAACATATTCCTTGAACAGGTTATGTTTCTTGTTATATAGAGAAAATGGCCGACTAATGACGTCGCAGAAAAAAAAAGGACTACTATATTTCCTTAGATCTCGGAAAATTATGGCTTTGATCTTAATGCTTCATGATTCAAAAGCAGACTAATGGTAGGTGGTCTGCTGATAAACTAGGCAATGAGAGTGATGATGTCAGAGAAATTATACTCATGACAATGTTGTTCAATAGCACATTGTTGATTCAATATATATGTTCCTGGAGTAAACTTTTCCATTTCATACAATAAGCTTATAAACTTATGAATTATGTTTCCGTTATTTGTTGTGATGGAGATCGAGATAATTATAATCGGATAATACGAGGGGTAGTTACAGCTTTCTTTTGTCTTATATTGCTTCTAATATATTTACAATTATAACCCTGTGAGTTGCTAGTTTTAAATTTGTATGTGTGTAGTTTAATAAGTTGGTTACGTTTTCTTAAATGTTAATCATTATGTATACACTCTGTATTATCTAACATTCGTACATCTTACAAATAAATTCGTGTTATTCACATTGATATTGAAGGATGATATGCCAACACATGGTTTAAGGGCTTTTGTTTGTTGCACAACGAAGTCCACCCATATTAAAATATTTAAACCATATGACTTTTATTTCACAGTTTAGATTGATAACTCTTTCCCCAACAGTAATTTAATTCAAAGCAAAGTGTTATTGGAAGAACAGCATTGTTACATCAAACACCCTTACAGTATTTCAAATGATTGATTGATAGATACGAATAAATTCATTTCTAATGGATACTTCTGTTTTGAAAAATTACCTTCGCTAACATCTTCACTCAAGGTTAAAAAACCGCAATAATTGATAGTGATGCAGATATCCAATAAAGCACAAACATCGTATATTTTAGAATATTGGAATTATTAATTTCTATTTAATAAGAATTTCTACTCAGTATTTTACAACATTTCTTTTAAATAATTTTCTTTTTCGGTGGTGTGTTGTTGTCTGTGTGCAATGTTGAATGGCTGCCTTTTGAACTAAATATTCAGCTATGATAAATAATGAAAAAATCTCAGTCTTGCAATAGATTATTTAATACGCATATAATTATCTGAAAACATTAATTTGATGCTACGAATTTTGTTGTGGCTCCTGAAAACAAACTTTTGAATGCTTTGACTGTTTTATTTTCATTGTGTATATCAAAGCAGGGTTAAAAGCATGTGGAATGATTAATTGAACTTGCTTTTTTCTGCTACCGGAGTTGTTTTGGTTGTGACTGGGTCTAGTAGCGTTCTCCAGTGACAAATTCTCAGTTTCGGCTGCGTGTGGTGGTTCGTTGCTTTGTCTTTCAACATGTCGAAAGCTAGCAAGCCATAATCCTGCATGAAAGCCTTCTAGTGGTCTGGCAGGGGTGTAAGTACGAGCTTCGATCTTTTTTCTATATTTTATTTATGTTTATTATTCAAAGGAAAATAGCAGTCAAAAATATTTTTATATTTAACTTTAAGAAAAATTTTTAGTAATTCATAAATCAAGCTAATTGTTCCTACGTTTCATATGCGTGTTAAATTACCTTGTTTGTTGAGTTTTTTTAAGAGAAGCTTTTGATGAGATGATGGTTTTGTTATCTCCGTTTTGAGGTTGTTTGCTACAACGTACTTCTGGAAATTAGGAGCCTCTCTGACATCTTGTTAAATCTTGTTTTTTCATAACTTTGTTAAACGAACTTTGTGTACTTAAGTAATTTCAACAACTGAGATATATAAGGTAAGTAAACATTTTTAAGCTTTCCCTCTTAAAGATATCATTCTTTGGTAAACACTTGTTTAACGGATCAATCTAATTTAGGTTCAACTGTTTCAAGAATTAAATGTTATACAGTACTTTGTACACTTTACTCTCATATCAACAATTCATTAGTAGAAACATTTGCAAAACGCAGCAAACGACTTGATTTTCTTGGTTGTATTCTTTTAGAAAAAAGTTTATGTGTAAGTACTGAAATTAGTTTTGAGTACCTGTCTTAGAAAAAGTTATAAGTGATAGAAAGATTTATAGTGAGTAGCAGCAAACGGCTTGTTTTCTCTTAGAAAAAGTTTATAACTAATAACCGATTGATGATAAAGTTTTGAATACCTCTCTTAGAAAAAGCTATATATACCGGTTTTCTTTGTTAGAAAAACTCTTTGTCATCATTACATATCCAAATATCGAACCCTTGTGCAACATTTCTAACGTTCCTGCTTCATCATTCCTACCATTTCTAGAGTTTCCAACTAACCTACCATTTCTAGTGGCATCAGCCATTTGCAACGTTCCTGTACCAGTCATTTTAACCGTTTGTAGCGGCTTTGTTTAAACTCACCAGTTATTTCTAGTATTTTATGGCATAAAGACACTCGTCAAATATGAAACGGAATCCTGCTTTGGAAACTTTGAAATCAGGACATATCTGTTCTTTATAGGCATATAAGATAAACAAACTGATGGTTAGTAGGTGGTCTGCTAATAATCCAGCCAATGAGAGTGCAGCTTATGACGTCATGACCTGAAAGCCCGCTAAGGAGGGCCATGATCGCCAGATTTCCATATTTCCCTAGATCTCGGAAATGCGTCATTTTAGTCATATGATTAGAGTGATGGAGCAACATTGCCATATTTCTCAAAATCTCTGAAAACGTGCACAAGTTCCTTTTATCTGCTTTGGTTCGTTATAAAAGCGAATACTAATAATATTATAATATTAAGACACTGTTGAAGCACTTGAATCGATAAAAAACAGTACAACAATCAAAATTATTTTAAGAATTCATTTTCAAACAAAATATATTATGATATATTATAATATATCAGTGTTAATTTCTATGACATTTATGTTTAGAAATAATGCGTTTCAAGTAAAATTTACGACCTGCCAGAACCTAACTACTAGACTTCAACCATTCCGAATTTGAAAGTTTCCGCAACCACTAGGTCCGCAGACTGCTGCTCGTAGGGAACTTGGTAACAATTATCCATGTCGACTTGCTGATGACAACGGTTCTTCAACAAAGTCGAAATTTTCGATAGGCAGTTGGATATCTTGTTGCTTCATATACATCTTACGATATACCGACATCATCCTTATTGCGGATACTAATTAAATACAGCAGTCTATCACAGCTATTTTTTATTTTTATTTTCTATCATTTGTAACGTCCCTGTACCTGTCGTTTCTAGTATTTGCAGGGGTCCCATTTCTAACATTTGTAGCGTTCCTGTACCAATCATTTCCATCATTCTTGCTTCTGTTATAACGTTTCTACTATCAGTTTTCTAGCATTTATAAGGTGCTGTTAGAGACATATAGGTGAAACCCCTGTGAAATTTTTCAAATACTTTGTGTACCTAGAAAATATTTGTTTATACGTCTGTCTTAGAAAAAGTTATATGTGATAGAAACATTTGTTTGTAGTAGACTGATGTTTTCTCTTTGATGGCTAAAGTTGTGTGCACCTAGAAAAAACACTTTGATTACCTGTCTTAGAAAAGATTTGTTTGTTCCTACCTCTGGCTTACAAAAAGTTATATATTTATTCCCACTATCCCATTTCCAACATTCCGGGTCTCTACTTTTTGCAACGGATTTGTTTCGAACCATTTGTAGCAACAGTTTCTAGCATTTGTAGTGACTTTGTTTAAACTCACCAGTCAGTTCTCCGGTTCCTGTCGTTTCTACGGCCCTAGTCTTTGTAACGGTTTCAAAGATTTCTACCCTTTGCAACGCCTTTACTTCAACCGCACAATTATTTCTAACGGGTTCAGTCGTTTGTATAGTTCCAGTTGTTTTTACGGGCCGTTTCTAGCTTTTATAGAGGCGTCAACCATTTCCAGCAGTCATTTCTACTGGCCCATTCGTTTCTATGGGCCGTTTCTAGCTTTTGTAGTGACTCAAACCATTTCCAGCAGCGATTTCTACTGTTCCCAGTCATTTCTACGGGACGTTTCTAGCTTTTGTACTTTTTTTAGTCATTTGCAACTTTCCCGTACCAGTCATTTTCAACATTTGTTGCTTATCTACCCTTTGCATCAGTTCTGTACCAACCATTCTACCGTTTCTACCCTTTGTAAGCTCCTACTTCAACCTTTCAATCATTTCTAACAGCCCTTTGCAGCTATTTCTACCATTCAGAATAGTATTTTTTATTTAAACCAACCTGGCTGTCCATTCCCAGTATATTTCCATAATTTCTTACAAATTATTGATTTTTTATATTGCATTTTCTGTTCTAAATGTGACAACACATTTTTTTATCTTACAGTTGCGGTTTAGTTTATCTTTTGTTATTGTCATCGTTGAATTCTTTCAGGTCAGACAGATATATTTATAATCGGAGCTATTTATTTTCCAATGTTCTATATACACACAGTAAATGAATTGGAGAATGCTATTGCGATGGTATTCTCAGGTATTTTTGTATATATATTTGGATGTGTTTCAGTATGAAATAAAATATTATAACTGACCATTATTAAGTATATTATGGGAGCATTACATTTGGATAGTATTAATCTCGGGTATTTTGTTCTAACGATATATTTGATGGTGTTTATTTTGACAAGAAAAAATCCTTTAGCGTAAACATGATATCACAGTGTCTTTTCATTGCGGTTTACCATTTCCGTTGACGGTATTAAAGGCATACTTGAACTAGTCGCTAGATAAATTATTATTTCTTTGAATCTGAATATGCGGTTGGATGATGGCGGACTTACTTGTACAAAGACAAGATCACAAATAGTTTTAGGTGTTAAGGATGTTCTGAATATTCATAATATACTATATGCTAACTTATTTAAACAATAGTCGCTCGGCGTCCGACGAAAGTTGCCGTTCTTGCGCAGGTAGGCGCTCGCTTACGAAAACTATAGACTCGAAGGAGTGGACGTTCTCGCGCATGCAGGCTTAAGCAAAAGATTTTAAATTTTTTTACAGAAAACAACACACCATATCTTGAAACATTAAAAAAAATTCTAAGTCTCAAAGCTCGACGTCCGACGAAAGTTGCCGCGCCACGGACTTGCGCCTTTTTACAGTCAACTATATCCCCCCATCCAGCCCCCAAATATCTAACCGAACAACGCCCAAAAACCCGCGCCCGCGCAACGGGCATGTATTATACCTTTTCAAATAAACATTTCTCGATTAACCGCATTAGCGCAGCTCGGTGGACACCTGACTTTGTAATCAGGCAAGCCGCGTTCGATACCCGGCCAAGCTTTTTTTCTCTCTAACCACCACAACCAACAACAGATGGCGTGCACCCTGCAATCCACAATACAATTGCTTTCATTTATTAACAACAGATGGCGCGCACCTCTGCGACACACCCAAATGTCTTTCGCGCACCCCTACGACCACCCCTAATGTCTTCTTCTTCCCAATGTCTTCTTCTTCTTATCCAAACAACAACTACCAACAGCTCGGCAGCAGCTCCCGGCGAGAACTCGATGACTGGTTACCTTTATGCCCACTTCCGGTCCAGAACTCTCTTTGTTTAACTACTTGTCTTGCTCAAAGAAGCTATCAAATAAAATAAATTAAAATCCAGAAATGCTTTTAATTTTGGAATTACTATTGTGACAGGAATTCATCCGATAATTCATAGAAGGGGCATTTATCGTCTGGCGCATCGAGGTCGGCGGCTTACTTTTATGGCGTTCTCGGAGAATTCCAGTCTAGTCTCTTTGCCGTTCTGTAGAATTCCCAGAAGAAATATAAAAATACGGAGAGCTCAAGAAGCATTTACTCAATATTCGACTGCCATATAGTTAAGATGAATTGTAAATAGTTCTTTGAATATAAATGGTGTTAAAGCAGTGAAAATAAATTAGAGTGAGTTGGACAGTGTTTATAAATAAATCCAAGAACCCGATTGTGGAAATAAAAACATTACAATACATTAGGTATGCAGTGTATTCCCAAAATAGCGGATAAGCTAAATAAAACTTACACTAGAAATTTTTACGAAAAACGCCGGAATCCTTTGATTTTTATTTTTATTTTAGAGTTTTGTTACGTATGCCAATAGATATGAAGTTATGTTTTTTTTTTCATTACCCGTTTTTATCTTTCGTTACAGAGGGTTTATTAAATTATTTGCATTCATGGCATGGGCGGATCCGTGGGGGAGGCGATAGGGGCGATGACCTCCACCGAGAGCCTTAAAGTCAGTAAATTTAATAATTAAACGACGAAATCCTAACTCAAGAGCCTAGAAGAAGGTAACTTCTACGGGTTTAAACCTCATAACGACTATGTTTAGTGTAATAACCGAAGAAATCTAGGTTTAAAATTTTGTTCAGGCAAATTTAGTACAGGTTCGCCCCCGTGAAGCATGAAATCGCTCCCCGGAAGCCCGTGTCTGGATCCACCCCTGGTTCATGGCCTGTCAGGTTTTATTCTTTTAAGAGTTCTGATCTTGCCTTTTAAGTTTGATTATTTGCAGAATTTGGTTTGCAATTTTATACCTCAACAATTTCCTGGTTTGTGTGATTAAGCCCGTTATTGAGTTACTTTTATCATGTATGTCATTTATGATTACTTTTTCCATAGTCTATATATTCTTTATATTATTGTTCTTCATTAACTGTGTCCATGTGTTAATTTTATTCCTCAGCATCAGTTTTTCTATCCCTCTCAATGTCTATTTATATACTGTAGCTTAAATTATTCTTAGGTCACCTCACTATACCTCTCTAATACTATTTTTGGGAGGCTATTGATATTGAAAAAAATCATTTTCCAGTCGTAAGTTTAATACTCTTAAGGTCACTTAAAGATTATTAAATAATATTTTCTATTTTGGGAAAATTCATCTATAATTTTATATCACAATATGAAACAAATATATAATTATAGTCCCACTCACAACTCTCTTGCATGGACTGTTAAATTAGCTTTACCCAATGAATTGTTATCTTTAGTATGTTGGAGCTGAAGAACAGTCATAAGTACAAAATTGAAAGAAAAATTAAAACAAAAATATATCCTATTAGTTTTATTCCCCGTAATGAACTTCAATTTTTTTGCCTGCCAGAATCATTTCAGATCTAAATCTTTAGGCACACTTTTATTTTTTTATAAATTTAATTCTTGAATAGTTTTTCAAAAGGAATTAAACTGTATTATAGTGGATGTTCAGTATTAGTATTACTCGCCAATCATTAACTAAATTCCACTAGAACATTAATTAGTTTATTTTTTTGGTCATCTTTCATCTAATATTTCGATCAAAGGTGTTTTGTTGACCTGATTTTTCTTACGAAATTCTTCTTGTTTCCTTGTATTTTTTTAGCTCAAGTTTTAACCATTGAAATAGTAAATACCTTAATTTAATCGCATTTTGACGCCACCTGCCTAACTTCCTATAAATTTGCTGACCAAAATTTTTTCTGATTTTCACCTCTTTCTAGGACATTTTTCTTCCTGATTTGCCCCTCTCTAGGACAATTTTGTTTCTGATTCCTTGGCTTCCAATAATATTTAGCTTATTTCTTTATGTAATTTACTTTGTTAATCTTCAATTCAGACTTAATACTTAATAATTGTGAAAACAATTAACACATACACACATATTTGTTGTGACATTGCTGTCAATGATAAAACTTATTTATATGAAATAAATCAAAACAGGAAATATACAACGCAAAAAAGAGTCTTAGGTCAAATACTTTTAAACTACACCGGTCGCCCAGACGACTGTCCATACCAGTAAACGTTGTTCCCCGAAATATCGGTAAAGCAATTCCCAAAAACAATTTTGAAAACATATGAATCTGATATCCTACGAGTACAATAAATTTACAAAAATCGACCAAATAGTTTATTGGGTAAAAAATTAACAAACTATATTAAATTTAGATAACACAACCCAAGGTTTGATTTATAACGCTAGTAGGTACTGGAAATTTCCATAAAAATAAGTGTACCAAAAACTACATTCTATGAGAAATATCACCAAATTTTACAATAATTAAACTCAACTGAAAGTCCCAGTTTAATTCATATTATTTTGCTATTCAATAAAGTAAGAATATTAATTTAATTTTAGGTTTCATTTACTGGTATAATAGTATAAAAAATCTTAAGTTTCTGAAATTTGTTTATATGGATTTTTGGTATTATAATAATTTTATAGCTACAGAACACGAATCATTATTTAACTTAAATTAAGCCTTTCTCTGTATCACCTTAGGGAAAACTGCTAATTCATAGATTTAAACGATCAACCACAGCAGCAAAGGAGAAAAGTGAAAAAGTTTAATTTCAGCCCCAACAATTTTGCCCAAAATTAGCTTAATAGATTATATATACCATGTGTCACAGATAAAAGTAACTTCATGTGGATTTCCGAAATGGTAAGAGATACAGGGTTGCTTAAATAAGAAAAAAGGTGCACTATTTCAAGTCCAATCAAGTGCTGTGATGAAATTGAAATTATCTACAGGGGTTTTCAAAATATCGAGAAAAAACAAAAATTGTGGCTTTAGAAAAATTGCAAAATATTCTAAATCTTGTAACTAAATTCAATAAATGTAATTAATTTAATTATTAGTTTTCTATTAGCGACTACGGGCATCGATTGAGGTTTACAAAGTTCTTCTAGATTTCTTGCAACCATAGCCAACTTTGTTATAATGGATTTATATGTCATAGAATAGCACATAAGAAGAGTATTTCAAGTATATATAACAGGCGTTCTAGGGATGAGAGAAAATGTAAATTAAAAAAAATTTTTCATTTAGTTGGCTTTGAAACAAAATGCAGTAATTTTTTTTTTAATTTCCCTAAACAAATAATTTAATATACTAAAGTCGACAACTAAGACATTATATATTTGTGATTTAAGCCGATAGCTGTTTTCCTCTTGAAGTTATAAAATATGCTGCTGGCTTAAACGTTAAGATAGTGGGGTAGCTGGTACAGGGATAGGTTTCGAAGTAAAATATTGTTAAGGCGGTAAAAAATTAGTTAAAAAGTAGTAGATTAACGAAACTAAATTTTAAGGGTGGTAAGGGGTAGGGCCGGTTTTTGCGATAACTACTATAAACCTTCTTCTAGTACTTGACGATTAAAAAATTATGGCGGTGGAATTAAGCCGATAGCTGTTTTCCTCTTGAAGTTATAAAATATTCCGCTGGCTTAAACGTTAAGGTTGTAGGGTAGGTGGTATAGGGGTAGGTTTAGAAGTAAAAAAATTTTATGGCGGTAAAAAATTAGTCAAAAAGTAGTAGAAAATTATGATATACTTTATTTTTGATTCCGTTATAAAGTACCTACTAGATTAATGAAACTAAATTTTAAGGGTGGTAAGGGGTAGGGGGTGTTTTTGGCGATAACCACTATAAACCTTACTTTAGTACTTGACGAGTAACAAATTATGGCGGTGAAATTAGGTCGATAGCTGTTTTCCTCTTGAAGTTATAAAATATTCCGCTGGCTTAAACGTTAAGGTTGTAGGGTAGGTGGTATAGGGGTAGGTTTAGAAGTAAAAAAAAATTATGGCGGTAAAAAATTAGTCAAAAAGTAGTAGAAAACTATGATATACTTTATTTTTGATTCCGTTATAAAGTACCTAATAGATTAATGAAAATAAATTTTAAGGTTGGTAAGGGGTAGGGGGTGTTTTTGGCGATAACCACTATAAACCTTCTTCTAGTACTTGACCAGTAAAAAATTATGGCGGTGGAATTAGGTCGATAACAGTTTTCCTCTTGAAGTTATAAAATATTCCGCTGGCTTAAACGTTAAGGTTGTAGGGTAGTTGGTATAGGGGTAGGTTTAGAAGTAAAAAAATTTTATGGCGGTAAAAAATTAGTCAAAAAGTAGTAAAAAATTGTTATATATTTTAATTTTGATTCCGTTATGAAGTACCTACTAGATTAATGAAACTAAATTTTAAGGGTGGTTAGGGGTAGGGGGTGTTTTTGGCGATAACCACTATAAACCTTCTTCTAGTACTTGACGAGTAAAAAATTATGGCGGGGAAATTAGGTCCATAGCTGTTTTCCTCTTGAAGTTATAAAATATTCCGCTGGCTTAAACATTAAGGTAGTAGGGTAGGTGGTATAGGGGTAGGTTTAGAAGTAAAAAAACTCTATGGCGGTAAAATATTAGTTAAAAAGTAGTACAAAATTGTGATATATTTTAATTTTGATTCTGTTATAACGTAGCCTCTAGATTAGTGAAAGTAATTTCTAAGGGGTGTGAGGGGTAGAGGGTCGTGTTTGCGATAACCGCCATAAACCCTCTTCTAGTATTGGACGAGTAAAAAATTATGACGGTGGAATTAGGTCGATAGCTGTTTTCCTCTTGAAGTTATAAAATATTCCGCTGGCTTAAAAGTTAAGGTAGTAGGGTAAGTCGTATAGGGGTAGGTATAGAAGTAAAAAATTTTTATGGTGATAAAAAAATAGTCAAAAAGTAGTTAAAAATTTTGATTAACTTTATTTTTGATTCCGTTATAAAGTACCTACTAGATTAATGAAACTAAATTTTAAGGGTGGTAAGGAGTAGGGGGTGTTTTTGGCGATAACCACTATAAACCTTCTTCTAGTACTTGACGAGTAAAAAATTATGGCGGTGAAATTAGGTCGATAGCTGTTTTCCTCTTGTAGCTATAAAATATTCCACTGGCTTAAACGTTAAGGTTGTAGGGTAGGTGGAATAGGGGTAGGTTTAGAAGTAAAAAAATTTTATGGCGGTAAAAATTAGTCAAAAGGTAGTAGAAAATTATGATATACTTTATTTTTGATTCCGTTATAAAGTACCTACTAGATTAATGAAATTAAATTTTAAGGGTGGTAAGGAGTAGGGGGTGTTTTTGGCGATAACCACTATAAACCTTCTTCTAGTACTTGACGAGTAAAAAATTATGGCTGTAAAATTAGGTCGATAGCTGTTTTCCTCTTGAAGTTATAAAATATTCCGCTAGCTTAAATGTTAAGCTAGCGGGGAAACTATAACGGGGGTGGGGTTCGGGGTAAAAAAATTTTATGGCGGTAAAAAATTAGTAAAAAATTAGTAAAAAATTATGGTATGATTTATTTTGGATTCCGCTATAATGTCCGCGCTAGCTTAACGGACCTGGTATCTTAGTGAGAACTTTGGATGTAGTCGAAACTATTTGTTTCAAAGGTCCGACCACCGGTTCAAAGAGCTTATTGAGGGTCTCATCGTTTTCCGATTTACCCAGTTTCAGACTGAGGTACTTCTTACGAATGGACCGTGCTAGTTGTTTGATTTTTTTCTTGCGAAAAGCTTCTGCAATGCTGTTGCTGCTCACTGAAGACATGTTTGTTGACTGGCCGATTATTTTTCGCTTTGTAGTCTTATATATTTATCGAAACCTTTGCGATATCGCCCTTTATTTAAATTGAATTATGTAACAATTACCACCAACCCGTAGCGATCCTGCCAACACTTTGAACACAAGTCTTTAAACTGTTCGAATGACATATCCGGAGATACGTGTTCATCATAGGCGTGGTTGAAATTGATTTCATCTTGTTTGAATAGCACAATCATATTACAATTGTCTCGTATTAGTTGTTTAGACATTTTACTGTAAGTCTGCAACAAATAAATTGAATCGATGTGTCGGTGTCGTCCCATGGAAAAGAAATTAAAACTGAATACTTACAGGCGTCTGATGGATCAATTACATTTTCGTTTTCGCTGAAAGGGAAATATGACAGACCTTTAACGCTCTTGAGAACCTCTTGTAGTAGTTGGTATTTTGGTTGGTACAAAGATTTCGAGTACACGAAGACATTTTTAAATCGCAATCCGTTTTCGTTGAACAAAAGCGAGAGCAGCGCATTGGTTTTCCCGCAGCCGCTGGGGCCGCAGAACGCCGCTCGGACGGAATTTGGCCATAGTTTCCCATTTTTCGATGGCACACTACCATTGCCACCCTCTTCCGCCACAAAATCTAGATTTTCTATAGGCAATTGAATATCTTGCTGCTTTATGTGCATCTAAACTGATGTACAAGGGTTTTGGGTGGACGTTTAAATATAAAATTTACTTTCTGAACGTCAGTCAGTCAGTATTATGTTAACCGCTGAAGGTAGTGGAAGTGTAGTGAACACTCTAATCAACAAGTTACCCTTTGAAATTCACCTTCCTGGCTATCAATTTTGTGGACCGGGTACAAAACTCGAACAACGTTTAGCTCTAGGACAGCGAGGTATAAATAAAACTGACGCAGCTTGTAGGGATCACGATATTGCTTACAGTAAAAGCTCTAGCACTTCTCTAGCAGACCGTCATAAGGCAGATTTTGAGTTGGAGAATAGGGCTTGGGAGAGATTCAAATCTAAGGACGCTTCACTCTGTGAAAAAGCAGCTGCTTGGCTCATAACAACGACTATGAAAACCAAACAGAAACTCGGTCTTGGCATGAAATCTCAAAAGCGGAAGAGGAGTAGAGGTGTGAAAAAATCTTCCCGTAAGCGAAAATCTTCAACAAGCAAAACCTTTTTACCATTTCGAAAGCATGTCATGCTACCTACGAATAAAGCCATCGCTAACTCTCCTGCAGGACAAAGTCTACGACAGTCATCGCTGATGGCGTTGAGAGCTGCTAGGATGGCAATTAAGAAAGTTGGCGGTCGTAAGAAAATTCGAGTTCCTCGTGTGATACCTTTCGAGTCGAAAGTTGGTGGAACTCTCCCATTACTCCCGCTATTTGCAGGACTCTCAGCCCTTGGAACCCTTACCGGTGGAGCTGCAGCTTTGGGTAAAACACTAATAGACGCAAAAAATGCTAAAACGAAACTCGAAGAGGACAGACGACACAATCAAGCTATGGAGGAGATTGAAAAGAAAGGGTCCGGGCTCTACCTGAAAAAGTCCCGCAAAGGTGGTTTCGGTCTCTATTTGAAGAAACAACAAAAAAACTCCCGATAAAGCTACCCAGTCGAGCACTTTACACCAGTGAGCTTGTTGAATACGCCAAAAAATTGAAAATACCGAATTTTAAAGGTGTATTTATGCGTGATGCCTTACCTAAAAACAAACAACCATCAAGAACCGAGTCGGCAATCATCAGTTTGGATTCTAGTCGCAACAAAGGCACACACCGCCCCGTGAATTGGCTGAGTATTTAGGAAGTAATGTATCGATACTCTACAACAACGACTCTTACCAAAATTATAATCAATCTAATTGCGGCCATTTGTGTCTGCAATTTCTCTATAATAACACCTAACATTGAGGGAACTCTTCAGTCATATCTTTGATATTAACGCTGAAAGGACACAGTTCAATACAGTCCATTGATTTTCAACCACCTATTCAACTACATCCTGACTACAATTACGGTCTAGCCTTGTGAGTTTCCACTCCTACAACAGCATCCCGAACATTGAGAAGGGTAGCAAAGTGCATTTAATCGACTCAAAAAAGAAAGCAACCACCATCGAATTACCTGAAGGCAGCTACGAAATTGGTGATATTGAAGCGCACATTAGAAAAGTATTGGGTGTGCAGCATTCAAAGGATGTAGATTTTCTCATTGAAACCCAACAATAATACACTTCAAGTGTGAAATATACAGCAGTAAATACGCAATAGACTTTCAAAAGGAAAACAGCATCGGTGCCATATTGGGTTTTTCCAAGAGACTGCTCACACCTCTTCAAGTGCACAGCTCTGATTTACCAGCCAATATCATAAAAGTGCGAACAATCCATCTCGATAGTAACATCACATCGAGAGCATTCTACAACGACAGACCGTCACATACGATATACGAATTTGCCATTGGAGTTGATCCTGGTTTCGCTATTGACGAAACTCCTCAACATATTATCTACCTACCTATCAACCGAAGAGAAATACACATAACTTTGAGAATTCTCAATCAGGAATCTGAACTCGTCAATTTCCGAGGGGAGGAAATCATTGTGAGACTGGAACTGAAACAGCAATAATGGGACGCTTACTTTGAGCATCTATATATAAATAGGCAAAGACAAAACGATTAGATACCATTTTCTCCTCTGTCTCTCAACCGATTTTCTTCATTTTTGTTTTGTTTAGTACCTACTGACGACCTTCAGTGCAGAATGGTAATATTAATTTATAATAATAGTTCATTCATAAAATAAAATATAATAAAAATTCATTATTTACGTCATAATGTTAACGCCAAACAACTGAAAGTGCCGCGTGCCGACGCCGCCAGACTCAAAACATTGAGTAATTATATATAGAGGGACCATTGCTGTTTATACTTAGAGCATGTACTACTGGAAGTGGCATGCAAGCTTTGTTATTGTTTAGTGGTAAAGTAATCGTTGTATATTATAATTATACAGGGCGATTCCAGATATGTTCAAAATCATTTTTTTCGTGGGTGGCACATAAGCAGTTGCATATATAGGGTGTTTAAAATACAGAGTAGAGTGCAATTATAACTAATAAAATAATTATATAGGGAAGCCCATTAGCGGTTGAATTTACAGGGTTCTTGGAATAGAAGGTACAGTAGAATTACAGTTATACAGGGTGGTGCAAAGAATATTATACAGAGATGCATATACAGAGTGGCGGAAAGGAAAATTCAACATTTCGTAACCCATAAGCAGTTGTATATATATGGAAGATGAAATATAGGGTGATAGCAATTATAGATATACAGGATGATGATAAAAAATGTTAGAAACGGAAATGATTTATAGAATAGCCCACGAAGAGTTCCATATATATGATGATTGAAATATAGCTCGGAGTAGAATTATAGTTACAGAAGATAGTTAAAAATTTCATAAACAAAAAGAGTAATTACGGTGGCTCATATGCAGTGGCATATACAGAATGGTTTACCGGGTGGTTCAAAAATGTTAAAAAATATTATGCGTGGTCCATGAGCAGTTGCATATACAGGGTGGTGGAAATATATAATGAGATGGAATTATTATAACGAGGATTTTAATAAATGTTAGAGAATTGAGTGCAATTATAGCTATACAGGGAGGTTAGAAAAAATAAATATGTAGGGTAGCCCACTAGCGGTTGCTTTGTTGTCATATTAAATTAAGAATTACGAAATTGAACACAAATAAAGTCCTATGAATTATATTTGAAAAAAACTTGAATTTCTTTACTTATTTGTAGAAGCGAGATGTAAGGCCGACATCTAGGATTTTCGAGGAAATTATCACACAGAGGTTCCGAATCTGGACCCGTTCCGTGTAATTGCTGTTCTCCCTAAAGCCCTAGGATAGAATGTTACGATAAGATTTTTAGGTTACTTAACCTGCCAGAGATATTGACACAATTGGTCGAATTTCGACCACTGGGCGACAGCTAGTACTCATAAAAGTATAAACATACCACGACCTAAGTCAGTATCAACGAAACCTTTGAAGAGATCACTTACGTTCTCCAATAAACTATTTCTACAATCGCTAGGCTATCATGTCAACTCAAGCATTCGATATCTTCCTAAAGCCTAGTTTCGATGACAGCATTCGCAGAATGGAAGTCAGAACCTACTATCCCTATGTAAAGTCATTTGGGAACAACGACATAGTGGAGATTACTGTAAACCAAGCTGATACCTGGTTATCCATGGCGGACTCGTATATCGCCGTTAAGGGTCAAATTAATGTAACGGCAGGTGCAGGTGAAGTTTCCCTATCCCCTAATGCAGGAGCATTTTTCTTCGATAATATGGTTTACGAACAGTGCGGTAAAGAAATGGAATCTGTTCGCGATCCCGGTCGCGTAAGTACCATACGAGGTTATCTGTGCTATGATCCTACCACTTCAAGAGAATTAGCTATTGCTGGCTGTAATTTTCCCGGTAAACCAATTGTGAATGTAGCAGATAGATCTTTCCGAATGTACATCCCACTCAAGTATTTGTTTTCCCTCTTCAACGACTACCAGAGAGTAACCTGCGGAAAGCAAACAATACGTTCAGTGCGAGCAGAAATGATGAAGATTGTCTCATTATTACTGATAAATCTACAAAAGCAAGCGTGACGATTGACAGCATTGAACTCAAAGTCCAGCATATTTTCCCCAACGATGATATGAAACTTGAACTGCTGCAAGCCGTTAAACAGGATACCGGCATTATTATTCCCTTTCGTAAATGGGAACTTCATGAGTTGCCTGCTCTGAAGACAGGCGCCACACGAGAATTTGGGCTGTGAAAACTTGTGCTGCTATAGAGAGTCCTCGATACGTCATCGTTGCCTTCCAGACCAATAAGCACAGCAACATAGCGGCTGATCCCACGGAATTTGATCATATCCACATATCTAATATTCATCTAACTCTTAATGAAGAATTTTGGCCGAACAAAAGAATGCAGTTGGATTTCCCCAGAAACGAATACGGAGAAGCCTACAAACGCTACACGGACTTTTATCCCAGTTTTGCCGACAAAAGACACCCGCTCCTAGACTATCTCACCTTCAAGAATCACACTCTCTTCGTAATCGATTGTTCCCGACGTGAAGACAGCATGAAATCCTCCACTGTGGATGTACGCCTGGATATTGAATCTCAAACCGGGTTTCCCTTCTGTATAATCATCCACGATTGTTTCAAGGAGTTTCTCCCACTCAGCGAAATTGTTCGTAACCTATCATAAAAGAGCACATCTGCACATTACAACTTCAGTTCACCATGGAAATCGCAATCGTTGACATTCAAGGCTTCATTCTTAACGGGGAATTTGTTCCCAAAGAATTGGCTATCAAGACACATGCAACGGGTGTCATACATTACCTGTTTAAGCCTCCTCAGCCCTTTTGAAACGCTGTGCAAGGAAGATCGACGAACCGTGAGATATTGTGAGAATTTTCTTCATGGTCTTAGCTCCAATGGTGGAATCTGGGATGTAAGCCAGTTGAATAGGATTTTGAATTTTCTTCTCTCCAGATGTACTCATGTGTACTTCAGAGGTCACCAAAAATATGATTTACTAGTTAGAAAGTGTAATAATAAGCTTGGGCTCAATCATGTGAAGGTAGTAAATTTGGAGCATACCATCAACGCCGTAAAGTTGAGAGATGTAACTAAGAAGGACCGTTAGACAAGTAAATATCCTATAGTCTGCGGCTATCACTATGAAGATTCTAATGAAGAATACGCATAATACAAATGTGCTATAAAAAATTACAATGATATTTATGATTGGTTACTCAATAAGATTTTACCTTAATAAATGAATGAAATATAACAAGTATTTTTATTTCCAGAAATTATTTTATTATCAAGTGTATAGATCTTATGCATTTTAACATAACTTTAACTAACAAGAATATCAAAGATATAACAGCAAAGCATAATAATATTAATAAGTTATTGAGTTCCCTCTGAAGCGAATTTGGTAGCTGTTGTCTACTAGCCGTTGCTGTTGCTTCGGCTTCCTGCTGACAATCACAATTTGCTGTGTATCCATCAAAATCCTCCACAGTGCCATTGTAAAGGAAATTTTAAGTTTGTAGCGTAATATGGTTCCATTTTTGGAAATTCTGCAAAATATGCTGGTAGTAGTCCATCATTTAGCAATGTCCGCCTCATTAGGGAATAATCAGATCTATTTGAGCAGTTCAGAGAAAAGCACACTGCTACATTTTCCACCCCCTGTGGTATATTTGTGTATAGAATGTTTTGTGATATAAAAGTCAATATCACAAAACCAGTAGTAATAGTAGCTTTCACTAATATCATTATTGAAAATGATGTATACGTCTTTATTCTTTAGTTAACAGTTTTATAATGCAACACTTATACCTTTACACCTTGTTTTGTATTCACCCAGAAATGGCTGAGTAGAAAGAGCGCCGAGTTAATCATAAAGGTAAGTATATTCCCTATTACAGGTCCCCGGTTCGATCCCATTTCTCGGCTAACATTTCTGGGCAATTTTTTTTTAATATTTAATTTATCTCTGGTGGGAGAGTCAACTGCATTCGTGGTAGTGGTAGTGAAAAAAATACATTTCAACGCAAACACGTATATTTACTGTTGAAAAAGTAGTCCTGCGTTCAAATAATCATGAAGCTGTTCTTCAAGATGAGTGCCATCAACCGAATCCCTTTCCAAAAGACAAAGTATCTCCTGTCACTTTTACATCACGAGGGTTCGAACGATTTCTAAATTTTATCAGTGAATATAGAGACGACAACAACGTACTGGTTTCCGAAGATTACGACAACAATTTACGGGTCACCATATGGGCAGAGGATACTCGCAGTATATACTGTATGAAAACCAGATATTCCTCTCTCTGGTAATATCATCACATACCGTCTTCGCGATAACCAACCGTGACGTCAACCTTTTGCAAGCCATTACTTGCAAAAATCGTGAATCCAGCCGGTCGACCTTGACGGGGTACCAATGCTGATGACCCGTGTTTACCGAAGACCAAGTGTGCAGGTGTCGCGTATATTATGGTGAATGCGCTAGTACCAGTCTTGAACTAAATAATAATAATTATCTCAACAATTACAAGTGTATTTTTAATTACACATACATTACCAAACAATACACACATTAGTCATACATACACAGCAATAAATCACCCGCCAGAGGCGATTCCACCGCGTACCACCTCGATTTCAAAAAATGATTTTAGTCCCATAAGAAAAGTGCATACTACTGAGCGAAATACCAGAAATAGCAGATGACAATCTTGAAAAATGATGAAGCGAATTTTCAGGTATTTTTTGCCCTCAAAACAGACCCTTTAACCACCAATAACTTTTACGAGCAGAAGCTCAAGTTAACTGAAAATTTCCCTATATATATTAAAAATTTTACACAGCCGCACTGTTTAAAAAGTGAAATTAACGAACAAGTAAATAAATTGTTGACACACAGAACCCTCAGCATCCAATTATAACAGCCCCATATTGCTAGTACCGAAAAAAGGTCAAAACCCACAGAAATCATGGCAATTAGTAGTAGATTTCAGGCAAATTAATAAAAAAGTTATAGCAGAAAAATTTCAAGATTCATCAAATACCCGTGGAAACTGAAGCCAGAGACATTCTTAGTTTTAGCACAGACTCAGGTTCATACCGCTTCACGATACTACGTTTTGGACTATCACCTAGCCCCAATAGTTTTAGCCGAATGATGTCACTAGCATTCGCCGGTTTAACCCCACGAACATCTTTTCTCTATATGTCTCTATATGGATGACTTAATAGTCATCGGTTGTTCTATCAAAGATCATCTAAATAATCTTAAAAAAAAGTATTCAAAACAGTGGGAAATGCAACCTTACAATCAATCCCCGGAAAATTTTTAGGAAAGAAGGGAAATATTTAGTACCAAGTCACCGATCGAGGAGTACTCCCAGACCATTCAAAATACTCAATCGTAAAAAATTTCCCAACTCCCAAATCTACAGACGAAGTAAAGCGCATTGTAGCATTTTGTAACAACTATTGTAGATTGATTCCTAAATTTTTCAGAAATCTCCAAACCTTTAAATTTATTACTTTTATGTTTTTTTGGGGAATAACACCACAATAGAAATAAAACTACTTATATTGCAGGAATACCAAACGTTTCAAAGTCTATTCTGACTTCGTTGTCAATGGCTTTATATTTATTGATGTGATTGCAAAATGAAAATTTGATTTATGACATTTAAAATTGACATTAGAAAATTTGTTGTTTTTAGATATACAGGTAGCACAAAAATTCTAAAGATCATGAATTATAGTTAACCGGCTTTCAAATTAGAAGAATTTGAAAGAGTTGTCTTTAGAATTTAAAAGTGGCGTTCCTAGGTACGACCTTGTTATAAGATAGCGCATTCGCCAAAAATGCGATCAAAGAATTCTATTGTTTCAGTGATCCCATTAACGTCATAAGGGAAAACCTAGGAAAAACCTTATGAACTATCCCGATATTGGTGTTATTCCCCAAAAAAAACATAAAAGTAATCAAGAATATGCCACAAACAACGTTTAGAAGACCTTTAAATTTACTTCCACGAAAAAATGCATCCTTCTTATGGTTCTCGGGATACCAAAAACCACTACAAATGTTATCTTTATAACCAGTCTTTTCTGGTCAAAACTCAGCACCGCCCTTCAGTCTATCTCTACAGCATAAAAAACCCTTCGTCAAAATTAACTCGCATGCGGTTAGACATAGAAGAATTTCAATTCAATCAAGCTGACGCTTTATCGCGTATAAACTCAGACGAACTAAAAAGAATTAATACAAACGTAGAACAAATACTCGCTATTACAAGAACAAAAGCTAAATTATTCGATGCCCCTTAGTCGAAGATACCATACCCCGCAAAGTATATGAAGCCTTTAGGATTTAATAACGAAGATTACCTCAATGTGTGCGGTGTGCTTGTGGTGCATTCATCCATTGTCTAGGACAGATTAATTTTGTTTTATTTTTTAGCAAACTGCTTGTGTGTTTTTCACTTGGGAATGATCTGCGTGATGGTGTCATGAGTTTGTTTTCGTCTATTCGGATATCGCGGAAGAAAGGTTACACAAACTCTTTCAATATCAAATTCTCCATAAATGATTAACAAGTTAAAGTAATGTTCATTTGTTTCTTCTTTCAAAAATTCTACTGGTAATCCAGATGTCTTCAATATCCACACGAAAATTTTAGGTTTACAAAATTTATACAAAAATCAGTTAATATAAGCATAAACTACTCTTATTTTTAGAATAGAATCAATCCACTGGCGTTGAGAAAATAGAGGTTGCGACTTTATAGAAATGAGTTACATGATTTTCGAGAATTCGGTGCCAGTTTCTGTATAAGATTTATGAAGTTTCAAGTTTTATTCAGGCAAATTATGGCAATTTTTGACCTCTGTTTAAAAAAAATGTTTTAGAAGGCTTGCATCTGTCAAACTTTAAAAAAAATGTAATAGCTTTAAACTAAAGCCCTTTAGATTAGTGATGTGGCGTTATTAACATAGTTGCTATTAAACAACTATTAGTTACTCGACAACAATAACAACTGTTATTGTCCGTTGACAATAACAGATATACGTTTACTACTGCTTAGCGCTTATCGAACAATAACGTAAACAGTCCTAACCTCAACTGCCTTTTTGAATAGCAATAACAGATCGGTTGAAAACTACACGACTGAAAGTTGATCTGTTATCTGTTTCGACGTGTAATACAGATAGCAGTGGTTTTCATTGGCTGCATTCAGGGAATTATAGCATTAAAGCGTTGAAGCGCCACAGCGTTTTGCTTCAGCTGAATGAAAACTTTTGTTTCTAGTTATTTTCACTAGTTATGTTTACTTGTTGGCGACACTTTTGCATAATATCAACACAGAATTGGATAGCTGATTAGTAATAAAGCGGTAAAAATCTTGACAATTTAGTTATAAGTGAGGAAATTTGTAATAGATAATGATTGATATGTATTAGAAACTATATTATGGATATATATTATTAATATTGTAATACTGTAGGTTTATAAAAAATAAGTAAATGGTTTCCAAAATATTAAAATATTATAAAGAATTAGGTCTTTATATTAATCCATAGTATTTACTTGTAATACATATATCATATATACATAATAGAATTTAATTGAAAAATATATGAACAGAACACGGAGATTAACGGAAGACATAAAGTAGGGTATATGGATCACGGTCTAAAAAGATTAAACAATAGTAATTTAAGGTATTAAATGAAAAAATTGTCCTTGAATTTTCGTTCATTGTTGAAATCTTGAAAAATTAATTATAAATGAATTCGCTATAAATAATCATTAATGTATTAGATATTACATTATAATTGTCATGCTTATGTTCTTCAATATATTTATTTAATTGGTTTCTACAATATTAAATATTAATCTGAATTTGCTGCTTGAAGGTTAATTTTTAGTATTTATTAGTACTAAATTTAAAGGAATCGTATATATATGATACAGCGTGAATTGATAAAACAGATATTTTCAGTTGAACAATTTATTAACAGAATTCTCCTTTTTAAAAAAATATGTTGACTGCCATAAAAAAATAAATCTATAACTATATATTAGCTTTAAGTTATTACATATTGTGATGCAAAAACATAATTTTTTGGATTATATCAGGAGATAGCCGACTTCTACGACTTGAAATGAGTTCTCCAGTTTTTGAGAAAAGTCTTTCGCAAGGAACAGACGTGGCTACAGTGCCAAACTTTCTCTTCACCAAATCAGATAAATTTGGATAATTGTAGGAATTATTTTTCCACCAATTGGATTTTCTGTCCTCGCTAAAAAAGGTTCTTCCAAATATCTCTGGACGTCTACATCTGCGTTACTTCTTCTTGGAGCAAAATTGGTGGTTTTTTTATCAAAACCTGCCCATATGGAATTTTTATTTTCTTGCAAATTTGGTGACTGTACATTTGTAGATTCTTTATTGGATTCAACTTCAATCAGTGAAGTCAAATGATTGACAGTTAGCGTTCTAGCTCTTTCTGAAGACGAATACAGTGAAAAGCCTACATTTTTGAACCTAGGATCTAAAAATGTACTTATGAGTAAGGTCGTATTGTTTTCTAAATTCCTGAACCGGTTCACATTACCTTCATGCATTTTGTTTACAACCCTTCCGACCATAGTAGAGTACTGATAACAATTTTTCAAATTATGATAAACTTCATTAAGTCCATTAGTAACAATTACAACCATAGAAATAGTGATTTGTTTTTCTGAACTCATTAAAAGTGTCGCAGATTCCATTGGTTCCAAAATTTGAAGTAAGTCTTTAATTTCAGCAAAAGCTGTGTTACGTAAAGACAAGTCTTCTCTTCCAAGGATTGCTAGAGCTACCTGAACTTCTTTTTTAAATCATAAATTCTAGAAAACATGTACTATACAGAATTCCATCGTTTCAATTTTTTTATTGACTTCCCATTTTGTGTTTGATAAAATTCTGGCTTACTTTTTGCCACAGAGCTTCTATTGAAAAATGACACGACATTAGAACATTTTGTTGTTAATGCCTCAACAAATATTAGAGAGTCTTTAACAATTAATGTGCTAAGCAGCCCAAATGTTCCCACTGCAGTTCATGACATATTGCTTTTTTATATTTGCAGCATTATCAGAAATACCTATTAAAACTTTATCTTCTATGTCCCATTCAACGGTAATTCTTATTAACTCTGCAGCTAAATTTACACTTGAGTGGCTAACATTACATAAACTTACATCTAATAAAATCGAATTTATAGTAAAATCACTACTTAAGAAGTGCGCCGTTACAGCTATGTAAGAGTCATTGGTACAAGAACTCCAACAATCTGTAGTTAATGTCACTGAACATATATCACTGAAAATGTCTTTTACTTTCAGTTTGACTTTTTCATATTTTGCTGGCAATAACGTGTAAGTTAACATTTTCCTACTCGGTAAAATGTAAGATGGATCCAAAGCTGAAGTAGTCTCTAAATCCTTTGTCTTCTACTATTGAGAGAGGTTGTAAATCTTTAACAATCAAATTTAATAGTTTATCATCCAACACCTTTTTTGTAAAACTCCAGTTTTTTGCCATTCTTAAAGTTGACTGAATTTTTTTACCTGTATGTCTCTCGGAATCAGTTAATGCCCTGGATGTTGCAGGTTGGGAATCTTGTGATTCTGCTGTTATTGTGTGAATAAATTGAGGCAGTGATGACTGTATTGTAGTCATTTGATCTTGTTGTGGCTGTGAAGATGAAGTCTCAGGTAATTCCATTTCTATTATATTATTACTGAAAGCCTTTTGTTGAGTTGATTATAATTTGATTGAAGGGTCTTTGTGTAGAATATGGTGTTTTAAGTTTGATATTGATGATTTATAGGACAAACTGTACTTACAAAAGTTACATATTGCTTTAGTTTGACTTTCAGGAGTGAAAAAATTCCAAATTATAGATTTTTTGCCTCTCAAAAAATTCTGCATGACCTTCAAAATGAAATTTTTATGCAAATAAGCACAAGTGCCACACATTTTCTTATAAAAAAGAATTAAAATAGTTCAGTTTAGAATAACACCAGAAATAAATACTTATATAGGCCCCTAATAACACAGTTCTACTTCACTACTCCACAGTTTGATACTATATTTCAATTTAAATTTTGAATTCTTGGTTCTGTATTTGTACTTCCCAGTTAACATTAATCTCAAAGATACATTGACAGAATAAGGAATCTTTTACAAATATATTTTACATCGTACAAAATAGGAAGAACTCTACCTTATTAACAGCCAACAAAACAAATATGAATAATTTAGTTTCTTCCCAAGAGATGGCGGCAACATTTCTCTAAGTAAAATATATAACAGTTATCTGTTATTTTCAGTTGTTATTTGCAAATAGCAATAACAATAGCAACTGTTATTTAAAAATTGCAGTTTTGCCCATCTCTACTTTAGATATATAATATGTCGAATAACATCGTAAATTCGAAAATTGCTATAAAAAAGGGGGTGTTCCATTTTAGAAACAAAGTTGGGGTCCACTTCCGATAGAACCTGAAGTCGTAGACAACTGAAAATATATTATTTGAAACCAGCTCTTCGAAAACCCCCGCTTACCCATTTTCAGATAAATACTCCCAGTAGTTTTCTATATTCATATCTTTATATATACATACCTTTCTAGCATGCGCCGTCTGCCTTACATACCGTCCCAGGTAGACAACCTTTATGTAAAATGTTTAGGTGAATCAAACACTTGATGAAAAAAGGATCTCTGGCTCTTACTCTATAAATGTATGTGTCAATAAGCCTACTTGGATGACGTTTCTAGCAGGTAATAGTATGTTGAATGAAATATGTTTAAGACCATTAAAAACGTAGTATTCTCTCTCACCTCTCCGCCATTGAACCTTGACTGTTTTCTTTATAGGTGAATCACTCAATATGTGTGCCAACAAGGCTACTTAATACAACGTTTCAAGCAGTTGATAGTATGTTCAGTGAAATATGTTTAAAACCGTCAAAACGTAATAACTTCTCTCATGAGCGCCCATCGTTGCTCTAGTGGTTAATAGCATAATACCGTCCATGGGCCTTTCAAACATGACATCACACCCGAATCAGTGTGTTCTGGGATACATAAGACCGTAGGCCGTAATAGTGCTCTCTAGCGGTAGAGAGATGACGGCAGGTGAATGTTTCTGTGTGTTAGCTCATTCTTATATAAGCCAGACAAGGACAGCTTTGGGTAAGAAAGGATAGACAAACAACTAAAGAAGCAGAATATGCACAGTGATGCTGTATGTGTGTAAGACAAGCGCAGTAAAGAGAGTAAGACGTGCGCAATGATGTTGTATAGAAGTTAAACATGCGCAGTAAATTTCTATGGATATTACACATGCGTAGTAAAGTTGTATGGATATTAGACATGCGCACTAAAATTTTGTGCCTATAAGATATATGCCGTAATTTAGTGTGAATGCTAGATATGCGCAGCAAAGCTGTATGATTGTTAGACATGCACAGTAATGTTGAATAGATGTTAGATATGCGCAGTGAAGTGTGAGTGAAAGACATGCACAGTAAAGTTGTATGGAAGTAAAACATGCTCACTGATAGGTGAATGTAATACATATGCAATAATGTTGTGTGAGTGTTAGACATACGCAGTGAAGTTGTGTGACTGTAAGACATGCGCAGTGAAGTTTTGTGAATTTTAGACTTGCGCAGGGGTGTTGTGTGAGTGTTAGACATGCGCAGTAAAGTTGTGTGATTGTGAGACATATGCAGTGTGGTTGTGTAGGTGTTAGACATGCTCAGTGATGTTGTGTGAACAATAGACATATGCAGTGATGTTGTATGGTTGTTTAACATGTGCAGTGAGGTGAGTTTAAGACATGTGTAGTAATGTTGTACTCAGCAAATGTAGTTTCCTATTTGCTGACATCAATAAATAAAAAATGCTCCTCCTATATAATATTTAAGTAGAAGATTTCGCACAGATTGACTCAAATTAAACGCTTTAAAATGATCAAAATCTTGTAAGTACATATTAATGCCTTGACTACCGTGAGATAAGAAAAACTGCACAGGATTGTATTATCTGATAATAAAAATGAAAGTATCAATATATCTCGTTATTTTACTCGACTAATTCGACTGATAAACATAAGATAATTTTACATATTAATCTTAAACTTCCAAAGGAGCGTTTAATTAACTACAAATGTATATCCCTCAATTCTGCAGTAGCAAAGTAAGCAATCAGTATAATGCTAAACGCAATACCATCTGTAGATCAAGTCACTCAAGATTTTTTTTCAAGATCTGCAATAATATGTGATAGCAAACAAACCCAATACATACAAACTTACTAAAATTTTATTCGACTGATAAGAGTCTGAAAATAATAACTATAAATATGTAAGTAAACTTACTAGTTTACTCGCCGAATTTGGTGTACTCACTAAATTCGGAGAGACCACAGTGAGCGCCTTCATCTTACAAATTATCATGCAACATTGTTTTCCATGTTTGGCTCTTTATTAAAGACTTAGGCAAACTCCAAATAGTTCCTGAATCTGTATTCGGAGTATCCAAATCGATGACAGTATTGAATTTAGAGAGTGTCGTTAGTGGTAAACATTGCAAAGAAAATTCCAGAAAATTCCACTGATTTCATCAGTGAAAAAGATATTAGCTTTGCATGTTTGTTTGGCCGACGTATAACTTGGAACAATCTCCACATGAAATGCTGCAAACTCCATGGTTCTCTAATGGCATTTTATCCTTTGAGTTCTCCAGCAATTTTCCGATTATTGTTTGGGGTTTGTATGTAGTTCGAATTTTGTGTTTACCCAGAAATCTCCCTATTCTGTCCGTTGTACCTCTGATGTATGGTAAACTTACATGGGCTACGTAGTCTTGGTCATCATTTTGTTTCTTCTTCTCATCCTGTTGTTTGTTTATTGTTTTTCTGATGGTGTGGTTATTGTAGCCATTTTTTCTGAGGGTAGTTTTCATGAAAGCTAGTTCTTCTTTTCTAGTTTGCTGGTCTGTGAGCCGTACCGATCGTGCTATAAGGGTGTTTGCTACTCCTTGGATCTGTGCTGGATGATGGTGTGAATTGCCGTGTAAATATCTATTGGTGTGTGTTGCTTTTCTGAAGACGGTGTGCTGGAAGCTTAGGTTGTTTCTTGTTAGGAGGACGTCTAGGAAAGGAAGTTGTTGGTTGTGTTCTGTTTCTAGGGTAAATTGTATCTTGTTATGAATGGAATTTATATAGGCAAGAAAATTATTGAGTTGTAATTTCCCGTGAGGCCATATAATGAAGATGTCATCAACGTAGCGAACCCACAGTTTTGGTTTTAATGCTGCGTTAGCTATGGCCTTTTCTTCCAAATATACCATAAACAAGTTGGCAACAACTGGTCATAAAGCCGATTCCATAGGAGCACCCTGTATTTGTCTATAAAAATGGCCGTCGAAGGAGAAATACGTATTTTTGAGGCAGTGGTTCGCTAATTCTATTATGTGGTGAGGTAGGTTTTCGTTCGTAGCTATACTGTTCAGTGCTTCGTCGAGTGGTATGCTGGGGTAGAGAGATATGACGTCGAGGTTTGCTATTAAGTCGTTTTCTTCTAAGTTTATGGCTTTAATTATTTCAATGAAGTGATTTGAGTTTTTCATGTAAGATTTTGCTGTTTCCACTATTTGTTGCATGAATCGGGCCAGGTATTTCTCTAGTTTTTGCGTTGGTGAGTTTATCGCGCTTTCTATGGGTCTGATGGGCACTCCTTCTTTGTGGATTTTTGGTAATCCGTAAAGTTTAGGACATCTACTTGATATTTCCCGTGGGATGATGCTTTGTTCAATTCCTGGTTCTATCGCTGATGCCTTAATTTTTTTTCGTTGTTTTCTCGAGATAAGTGGTGGGGTCCCGTGAGACCTGTTTGTAACCTGCCCCTTTCAATATTTATTCCATCTTTTTCTTGTATTCTTTTGTGTCCATCAAAACGGTAGCGTTTCCTTTGTCGGCTGGTAATATTGTTAGTTCTTTGTTCTTTTTAAGGTTTGTTATTGCTATGTGTTCGGATTTTGTCAAATTGGCCTTCGGTGGTTTTGCGTTTTTTAAGATTTTTGTAACTTCAAAACGAATTTCATCCGCCTTTTGCTCGTCTACCTGGTCCAATGCAGCTTCAACATGTGAGATTATTTCTTCCGTGGGTGTTGTTCTTGGAGCAATTGCGAAGTTGAACCCTTTGCCCAATGCGGCTTTTTCATGTTCAGTCAATGTCTGGGACGAGATGTTGTGAACTATTCCTTCGGCGTTAGGTTCCATGTACTGTTTAGGTGAGCGTTGTTGGAGTGCTTCTAATTTTTTTGCCAATTTTTCTTTCTTGTACTCTCTGTTTCATAACGCCAAAAACCGACGATTTCCACAAGGTCCCATAATGTTGGATGTATTTTATTACTAAGGCTCTACCCCAGCATACCACTCGACGAAGCACTGAACATTATAGCTATGAACGAAAATCTACCTCACCACATAATAGAATTAGCCGACCACTGCCTCAAAATTACGTATTTTTCCTTCGACGACCATTTTTATAGACAAATACAGGGGGCTCCTATGGGATCGGCTCTATCACCAGTTCTTGCCAACTTGTTTATGGTATATTTGGAAGGAAAGGCCATAGCTAACGCAGCATTAAAACCAAAACTGTGGGTTCGCTACGTTGATGACATCTTCATTATATGGCCTCACGGGAAATTACAACTCAATAATTTTCTTGCCTATATGAATTCCATTCATAACAAGATACAATTTACCCTAGAAACAGAACACAACCAAAAACTTTCTTTCCTAGACGTCCTCCTAACAAGAAACAACCTAAGCTTCCAGCACACCGTCTTCAGAAAAGCAACACACACCAATAGATATTTACACGGCAATTCACACCATCATCCAGCACAGATCCAAGGAGTAGCAAACACTCTTATAGCACGATCGGTACGGCTCATAGACCAGCAAACTAGAAAAGAAGAACTAGCTTTCATGAAAACCACCCTCAGAAAAAATGGCTACAACAACCACACTATCAGAAAAGCAATAACAAACAACAGGATAAGAAAAATAAACAAAATGATGACCAAGACTACGTAGCCGATGTAAGTTTACCATACATCAGAGGTACAACGGACAGAATAGGAGGATTTCTGGGTAAACACAAAATTCGAACTACATACAAACCCCAAACAACAATTGGAAATTTGCTGGGGAACCCAAAGGATAAAATGCCATTAGAGAACCATGGAGTTTGCAGCATTTCATGTGGAGATTGTTCCAAGTTATACGTCGGCCAAACAAACAGGCGAATATCTGCCCGTCGAGACGAACACAAACTATACATAAATAACAAACAGACCATCTCTACTTTATTCAGACACGAACAAGAAACAGGGCATAAAATAGAGTTTAATACTTGTAAAGAAATCGCCAATGTTGAAAACTACAAAATGAGAACAATACGAGAAGCGATTGAAATTGAAACCCGAGATACCATAAACCAGAGAGACGAAGCTTTAAAATTATCACCATTTTGGAAAGCAGTAATCCCATATGAAAATAACAATACAACAAAACCAGCAATAAACCCAAATAATCCGATTGCCCAAATTACCGACAAAAGCCATAAACACCGCAATTGCACTTTAATTGACCATCAGTTAACCCAACCTAATAAACAAGATAAAGTACCTGAGAGATTAAGTACTAATGAGGGCTCACAGGGCAGGTATAAATTGAGATCAAGAACCAGAAATTCTTCAGTTACTTAGTATCTTTTGAGAAAGCCAAATATGATTTTGGCGAAACGTCAAGTGATTTTTCAAACGAATACAGACGAACGGATGTACACCGGAATAAATCATCAACCATATATATATATATATATATATATATATATATATATATATATATATATATATATATATATATATATACATGTGGGACGCATACTTTGGGGACAGCTTTTTTTATTGATTTTCTCTGCATACATAGGTCATATAAGAGGTAAATATTCTAAAGAAAAACTAATTTTGCTTATGTATACTTAATTTATTGCCAATATTTAAGAATAATGCATATTTTAGACTTTTTATATCTTACGTATAGTTTAAGGACGGTCCTGATACTATGCGCTACATATATGAAGTGAAAATTTTCTGGACAGTCCTCAATCTATGCGTTAAATATTTAGGTCATTCATATATATTCAGTATATATTGGGGACCAAAAATTTATATCATAGGCATGCTTTATATTTTACACGCTCTTACAAGAAATTAAATGTGGGTATGGTAATTTCATACTTCTTAAAATTTGTTTATTTAATGTCTCTTTGTTCTTTTCACAAGGACAAAAATATCAATTACCTCAGGTCAACTTTAAAATCAAATGTAAATTTTAATTCAAATATTTTCCAATCAACTGTTATACATTGCCAATAGTCGATGGCTGCATTGTTACTAATCTTTATATATAAATGAGAATGTTTGTCTGTATATCCTTTATAGAATCCTAAACGGCTGGGCCGATTTTCATGAAATTTTTTGTCTATGTTTGGCTGGGTCTCTCGATGTTTTATATTTACAACTGGACCCGGGATCGGGTTCTAACTGCTCCTAAACAGCTAGAACGATTTTAATGATTATTTTTATGTTTCTTTAGGTGGGTCCCTGGATGGTTTAGATACACAATTGGATCCGATAGGTGGCACTAAGATCGGGTTCATACTCCTCCTAAACGGCTGGACGGATTTTAATGGATTTTTTTGTGTATGTTTAGATGAGTCTTTGGACGGTTTAGATTCATAATTGAACCCGCTAGGTAGCACTAAGATCGGGTTCTAGCTGCTCCTAAACAGCTGGACGAATTTTAATGTTTTTGTTGTGTATGTTTGTATAAGTCTATAGACGGTTTATATTCACAATTGAACCCGGTAAGTCGCACTAAGATCGGGATCTAACTCCTCCTAAACGGCTGAATCTATTTTAATGATATTTTTGTGTTTGTTTGTGTAGGTCTCTGGATGGTTTAGATTCACAATTGGATCCGGTAGGTGACACTAAGATCGGGTTCTAACTGCTCCTAAGTAGCTGGATGGATTTTAATGAATTTTTTGTGTATGTTTGGGTGGGTCTTTGTATGATTTAAATTCACAATTGAACCCGGTAACTGCCTCTAAGATCGGGTTATAACTCCTCCTAAACGGCTGGAACGATTCTAATAATTTTTTTTTGGATGTTTTGGTGGCTCCCTGGATAGTTTAGATTCACAATTGAACTCGGTTGGTGGCACAAAGATCGGGTTCTAACTGCTCCTAAACGGCAGGATGGATTTTAATGATTTTTTTGTGTATGTTTGGGAGGGTCTTTGGATGGTTTATGTTCACAATTAAATCCGGTAGGTGGCACTAAGATCGGGTTCTAACTCCTCCTAAACGGCTGCAACAATTTTAACGATTTTTTTTCCGAATGTTTGTTGGGTCCCTGGATGATTTAGATTCACAATTGGACCCGGTAGGTGGCACCAAGATCGAGATTTAACTCCTCCTAAACGGTTGGAACCATTTTAATGATTTGTTTTGTGTATATTTGGGTGGGTCTTTGGATGGTTTAGGTTCACCTTTAAATCCGGTAGGTGGCACTATGATCGGGATCTAACTCCTCCCAAACGGCTGGAAAGATTTTAACGATTTTTATTTTGTGTATGTTTAGGTGAGTTCCTGGATAGTTTAGATTCACTATTGGAACAGGTAGGTCGCACAAAGTTCGAGTTTTAACTGCTCCTAAACGTCTGGATGGATTTTAATAATTTTTTTGTGTATGTTTGGTTGGGTCTTTGGATGATTTAGGTTTACAATTAAATTCGGTAGGTGGCACTAAGATCGGGCTCTAACTCCTCCTAAACGGCTGGAACGATTTTAACGATTTTTTTGTGTATATTTGGTTGAGTATCTGGATAGTTTAGGTTCACAATTGGACTCGGTTGGTAGCACAAAAATTGGGTTCTAACTGCTCCTAAACGGCAGGATGGATTTTAATGATTTTTTTGTGTATGTTTGGGAGGGTCTTTGGATGGTTTAGGTTCACAATTGAATCCGGGAGGTGGCACTAAGATCGGGTTCTAACTCCTCCTAAACGGCTGGAACGATTTTAACGAATTTTTTTTCCGTATGTTTGTATGGGTCCCTGGATGATTTAGATTCTCAATTGGACCCGGTAGGTGGCACCAAGATCGAGATTTAACTCCTCCTAAACGGCTGGAACCATTTTAATGATTTGTTTTGTGTATGTTTGGGTGGGTCTTTGGATGGTTTAGGGTCACAATTAATCCGGTAGGTGGCACTAAGATCGGGTTCTAACTCCTCCCAATCGGCTGGAACGATTTTCACGATTTTTATTTTGTGTATGTTTGGGTGAGTTCCTGGATAGTTTAGATTCACAATTCGACCAGGTAGGTCACACAAACAGGAATTCCTTTGATTTTTGACGATTTTCTTTCGCACATTGGTATACAGTATATTGAATTCTGATACTAAAAGAACATTTGCTAGTTTATGTACAAAAGTAGAGACAATTTTACTCAGCGTTGTCCTCATTACTTTTAATATACTTTCATCTTGGTATAGGTTACCTGTATGCTTACTGGTAAGGCAAACATTTATTTCGTCATTGGGTTGATTCAAGTTGACCATGCTAATAAAAAAGTAGCAGGGAATTTTAGTGGGTTTCTCAGTAATCACGACCAGTCCTATATCGATTTTTTTACGAAATAGAAACTAATTAAATAGTCTTAAATATCCGAAATGTTTTAAAATTTCTCTTGAAAATCCTAGATGTCGGTCTTACATCTCGCGTCTTCATGTTTTAAAATTGTTTGTTTTTTAATTTGTAAATTTATAAGTTGTTCGTTCTAGTATGACATAAAGTTACGGTTAATAATAATTAGGTAAGGTTTTTCCAGTAAGGGGTCGTTCATACAATACGTTCTCCTACAGGGAGTGGTGGGGTATCAGTTAGTGTGACAGGATGTGACAGTGGAGTTGGGAGTGTTTAAGGAAATGTGACTCTCACAATTCATCAAACATTTCAACATTGATTTTTCTCTCGACCGTTTCATTTTTCCGTAGCTATATATTTTAGTTACATTAGTTTACTACTTGGTATATTTACTTAGGTTTATTTTTCGACATCGATGTCGGTCACAATAGGTTCCTCTCTATATTCAATATCATAGAGAATAGAGAGCGCAGATATTCAATAACAGATCATCGTAAACTTTCAAGACTCTACACGTCCGATGGTAACATGTAAGTTCTATAATAAATATTGTTATTATAGACACATGATTTTTCTGATACAATAAAACATGGTCAACTGGAATTTCTAAGGAAATGCTAAAAATTTCGAATAAAGAGTTGTTAGCGTAGTGAGCATTTAGGGATATACATATACAAACGTTTTTACCACTACAATCGTGTCTCATAAGAGAACCTATTTTAAAGGTTCTATTGTATTTATTGCTATATATTTATTTCATCCGTCACTTAGCAGCTAACAAATAAAAACTCTTACATTTCTGAATTTTATGCTAGTTATTACGTGTACTACTCAGTCTACGTTAGCATTCCTATGATTTAACAGACTTAAAAAAAGAGCATATGTGAGAATATAGTTCAACCAAAAATTATTTAAAACTAACAAAAAAAGTAATTCATTAAAAAGCAACTAAAAAATGTATTCCCAAAACGGACAGAAAAAGATAAGGTGGTTGAGCTCTAGAGCTGCTATGCAATTGGGCGTTGAAAGCAGAACGGATAGATGAAGATGAAGTAAATAGTTGTCGAAAACAAAGAAACTATACTGCAGGAGCGATATGTAAGATTGTTCATAAAGTGTGGAACAGCTAAATGGAATAAATTCGATAACGAATAAAGGAGGGCTTGTAGGGAAAAACGCTTGGACACGGCGATTTATATTTTTAAATGCGCATTTTTTCAAAAAATATATATATATATAGGGTGTGTTATTTTAAATGCAAGCCCCTGTATATTATTTATTTTTTTGATTCTCCAGAAAACTCTAGACATAATTCACGAACAATTCCTACACTTATCTCCAACCGTTTCGGAAATATTAAGTGTTTTAAGATTTATTACAAAAATTAATATTAAAGAATGAAAAATATTTATTTCTCAAATTCGCTTCATTACACTCAATAATTCCCATTTAGTTCTTGGTAGTCACATAGTAAGCAAAAACCATTCCTGCGATTCTTTTTACCAATATGAAAATGTTTATTTTCGCCAAAACTCCATAGCATCTTGTTTGCCTGCATGACAGTGGTGATCAGTGTCGGTGCTATTGTCGTCAACTGTCTGTAATAGTATCACAAAATGGTTCAATTAGCAGAAATGCAGAAAATAACCACTCTACAAATAATTATTTATTTATTTAAGCCTAATTGCCCAACAGTATAAACCACTAACAGAGCAAGTATATATAAAACTTAATAAAAATACACCTTCACTAATTAAAACTATCAAACTAAATAAAAATACGCTGACTAATTAAATCTATCATAATAAACAAAAAATAAAAATAAAAAGACAAAAAAAACTCAATTAACGTAAATATTTCAATGTAAGGCGTTCACCGTTGATTCATTCACAGCTTGAACCAGATCTCCAACATGACAAAAATGAATGTCAGAATGCTTGCGGATATTGGTGTAATTGTATCACATATTGTGCATAGGAGATTTGAGCAAAACGTTTGTTCGAGCCCTAGAACACAAAAATGTTAAGCTATTTCTGGCTTCAGATCGAGGTACCAGAAACTTGATTTTGTTAAGTAGTGTCGGTGAATCAATATTATTATGAAGTAGGTTGAACAACAATCTTAAGAAGGCACATACTCTGCGGACATTAAAGCTGACAATGAAATCTGATTTAATAATCTGCCATATTCAATACCCTATAGCGGACAGATATTGCACGTTTTGAAGTACAGATATTACAGAAACCTTCTCTGAATTCGCGCAACAAAAACTTTGTGACACTCATAAAAAGGATGCCATACTATATCTCCGTATTCAAGTCGAAAACGTACAAAAGTATAATATAGTATTTTAAAGTCACAATATTTGAAAGACCTTGAGAACTTCTTTCAATGTACCCATACAGCAGCATTAGATGTAATATCCTCAAGGAGATTATTGTTAATATTATATGGGAATTTAGCAAGAGCTGGTGAAACTGATAAAACAAGGAAACAAATGGAAGTGTCTCGCTTATTTCACAAAAAATTTTCAAAATTGCCGCTAGTATCATAAGGAAAAATTAGCAAAATAGAAAAATAGTTTAGCAAGCTTGGTCATGTAAGATAGATAAAAAAGTAGCTGCCAATGAGGTAAGTGATAATATGAAATTGGATATTAGATTGAGTTTCAAGAAACCCACATAACTCTGGGCGAAAAGATGCCCCACTGTTCAACCTTAGCCACACATCAATTTTTGGAGTATTAAAGGAAAGCAAAATGCATCCCTATAAAATGATGCGGACTCCAGATCACTGTGAACAAATGACAAAGGTTAGATAACAATGCGATCAAATTAGAAGCTGTTTTGTTTTCTGATGAAAGCACCTTTACACTTCAAGGTCATGTTAATCGTCAAAATTGCTGCTGTTGGTCTAATGAGAATTCTCACTGGATGACAGAGAAACATACGCAATATCCTGAACAAGTTAATATTTAGGCAGGAATTGTTGGAAATCATATCATTTTCATTCATGGCAACTCGAATGGAGATAAATACTTAGAACTCCTCCAAAATAATGTCGTGCCAACTTTGCCAAACTTATATCCTGATCCTGAACACCCAAAAGTTCCTGCCAATACAATATGTTTTCAGCAAGATGCAGCACTGCCCTATTACGAAATAAATGTCCGGCAGTACCTGAATCAAATTTTTCCACATAGGTCGATTGGGAGGCGCGGATCGAATGGTCAGGACGATCTCCTGATTTGACGCCATTGAATTACTTTTTGTGGGAATATGTCAAAAATACTGTATACAAAACTAAACCCCTCAACGTATATGATTACATTGTACTTGAATTATGTCTACAATTTTCTGGAGAATCCAAACAATAAGTAATATAAAGGGGCTTACATGTAAAATAAGAAAGTTGGTATTGTCACATGACACACCTTATATATTTTTATTGTTGCAGAAAGTGCACATTTAAAAACAAAAATCGGCGTGTTCAAGCGTTTTTCCCAACACGCCCTCCTTTATTCTTTATCGAATTTATTCCATTTGGCTGTTCCACACTGTATATTTAAATTTTATAACTGAGATTTTTCAAATAATAGGTAAATATAACTATTGGAGTAATATTAGTAGCGATGTATGCGGAATGCGATGTATTTTAGATTGTTATCTAGTATTTTTTAACGTTTATTTTTCGATACAAATCGAAGCAATTTTTAAGATGAATAGAAAGATCTTGAGAGATTAATACACTTAAATTATAAGAAATACTAATGTATAGAATATAACAAATTTAATATCGAAATAATTCTATTTAAAACAATATGATATTTCTTAAGAAGAAATTTACAGTTGTCGGCTAGCGAGAAAAATCTCAAGTATTTTTTTTTTGTTCTCTAACCTTCGTTTATCTATAAGCAATGTTCTAAAATCCTTCCCAGAAAATATGCTTTGTTTCGGCCGCCGAACTAAATGATTATTTTCGAACGTCGGCGTATACGCTAGGAAAAAAATATGAATAGTACTTCAATAAACAACCACAACAGAATTTAATATTTTAATCAGTTTTTAATAAAACTCGAAATTATAAACCCTATTTATATCTATTATTTTTTCTTAAAGTGATGTTTGAGAACGAATAATGATATCTTTAATGCTGGGTGGCGATAAAAACAAACTACTAAGGTTAGGTTAGGCTTCGTATGCCAAACTTATGATTTAACCCATATATTTTCAAACGGGAATGTTTATCTTATGGGTACTATGAGTACACGTTTTTGATTTAAATTTTCTTTAAAATAGCGTTACACTCTTTTAATTTGAGCGGCGCCTTACCTAAAAATTAAATTTTGAATTAAAGTAAATCAATTGACCAGTGTTAACTGGTTATTTTATTGATTGAAAATGTGCGACATTCACCTCGATACAATAGTTTGAACTGTGTTTTTTGGCTCTTGTAAAAACTTCTGGGGTACTTTGTTGGCATTCATTATCGATGCGGTTATTTAATTCTTCTAAGAACTCTTAATTCTTCTAAGAACTCTGACTGATTTGTATACATTTTCAGATGTTCATGAATAGTTAAATCAGAGAAAGATAAATTAGGGTGATTTCGTAGACTACTCGATAGCACCTCTCCCCTAATTTTTGCCGTATAGGTATTGTATAAGGAAGGCAAAATTTTTATTTATATTTTCTGCACATATTGTCACTAACTTCAAGAAGGTAGAGCTTGTAATTTCAGAAATTTTGATTTTATGCCTTCCGTGACATCAAAAAATTGAATTGTTATTAGAAATATCCGAGATGCCCAGAGATAAATAATAAGTTTTTTGTTTCGGGCAGTAGATTGTTTGTTAGAAACTATCTATTTTGCGTAACGAGGATGCATATGGTATTTTTTAATTGTGTCTGTGGTCTTGTTATGATGTTTAATATCTCCCCGACGCCCATGGCCCACAGAAATGCATACCCTGCAAACTGTGCAAAATACTTAGTTGCCTGTTTTTCTATTGCTAATAAAACTAAAATAAAATTTCGTATTTAGTTGAGACAACAATCACAAGACGAAGCAGTCAAAACAGTCAACACTTTACAATGTCACTGAAAGAAAACGAAATTTTTACTACTCTTGCACACTGGTTGTTTATAAATAACAACTTAATGATTTACATTTCATTTTTTAATATCATAAACCATTTATAAAATCTCCATCTAATCTAATCAAAAGGACCAAGTAGCATAGAAGTAAATATTCTGCTTAAGTAGGTACTTTACTCTAGATAAAGTAATAACTAAGCATATAGGGACTTTGTAAAGATGTTTCACAACGTAGTCATTCCTATTTAAAGAAATAAGGGGTTAAAATTACAGCCATAGAATTAATAGCCAAACATGTTGGTAAACCTCTCACCATCAACGTTGTAAATATATCAGAATACCTAGTACTAGAATTTGTTGTTAATAGGGTAATAGAATTTAAATATTTTTTTATCAAAATAATTGACGTCAGAATGTGAGATTCCATAAAAAATTGGACTCATAGAATTTATTCAGTTCATACTTGATGGAGATTTATTATGAGAATTAACTGACACAAATTTCAACTGAAATTTTCATTTATGATTATATTTTATTTTATGAAACTTTTCACAGCGTTCAAAATCTTTATCGGGAATTGATTAATGTACCTCTGAGGTTCCGAAAAGTACTAACGTTTTGAAACTAATTGATTTCACAATATTTCGATAGCTTTAGATCTGCTCCCATCATCGTTGAATGATGTATAATTTAGATCTGTGGCATTCTTAAAAACGGCATATCTTATGAACTCATATTTCAAACAAACGGCGTGTAATAATTTCAAAATTTGCACAAATAACAACAATTTTTCGCAAAGAACAACAGAAGAATTGTTCAATCAAAACGAATCTACTTATTTTGTTGAATTATGGTGGGTTTGTATTACTTATACTGATGTCAGTAGGTCACAAGTATCAGTGTTTAGCGTCTAAATTGCCCTTTAAGCAATTTATGGCAACAACTAGTTTTGCGTGTCTTAGTCAAAATTGTAGATCACAAATTAATTCTAAACATACCCATACATTATTTTTCACACATATCAACAATATTAGTAAAACAAATGATTTGAAGATTTTATATTACACTGTTGAAGCATTAACAATTTATTTTAAAAATAAATAAATAGTCGCGATATTTTAATTTTGTGATCAATAAAAATGGAGGCTAAATTAGTATGTTTGGTAATAATATTTTTTATTCCCAACGAGGGAATTTAAATATGTATAATATACCACAACAGGCTTCAGTAAAAAAGCCCAAAATATTTACCGTGGAGCTTTTAGTTTCTATTATAAATAAAATAATAATGTCATTATAGGTTAACTAAAAGACAAAACAAAAACAAATAAAAAAAATAAATAAATCTCACATTAGTTGGCCTTGACTCCAACAACGATTTTTTTATAAATAATACAGTACTTGTCAAATGAAATTAGAGCACACATATTTTCAAACAAAATTAGTTTCACAAATGAAGAAAAACCAGATATGTTAAGTTTATTACAAATTAGATGGAAACAGTACGAAAACACGCCAAAAGCAACAGCCGCATAGACCATTATTTTTTTTTTCGAATATTAATTAAGTGCTCAAACGGAACACCTTCTTCTTGAGCACACAAAGGGGTACCTACGTCGGTTTAAATTGGTGACATTACTAATAATATCTATTTTTCTAATCGATCTGAATTGTGTAATGATAGTTTTCTTAAATTCTTCTGCCGTGTTATAACCCTATACTCTGCTTTTCAAAGTGCCTCAGAAAAATGTATTCAGACTTGTAATTTCGAAACACCTTGCCGGCCATGTTACCGACCCCGAACTCTCTAGCCATTTATGTCAAGCACTTTGATCTAAATAATCACAAAAAGCTCTAATATTATGTGGAAGGGCCTCGATATGCTGAAACCCGCACCTAAAATAGTTGATAAGCGAGAACTCATCATTCTTCAAATTAGGTTCTCAAAAAGGTAGGATAGGTTTCCTTTGAAAGTCGCTTGGAAAAATTAGCTCCGAATATTTGATCATTACAAATTCCAGCCCATACATTTAAACCGAAAACGATTTTGCGGCCTGACTTCCCTATGCTGTCAATAATATGACATGATTCTTAATTCTGGAAATTTTTCAGGCATTACCTTGTAGAGTTCCATATTATACGGTCTGTGGGCCGTTTTCATTTTATTCAACTTCCGCGGTTTCTTACCTGTAGCTGTGTCTTGGGTGGGTCGAACAGTGCGTTGGGCAGACCTTTCAGAGTTGGCTTTTTTTGCATTGTTATCAATTCGTTGTTTCCTTGCAGATTGTGTAGTAGGTCCAATCCATGATACAATACAATATACTTTTCCTAATTTCGTCTGACATGATCTGTATAAACTGGTCTTAGAAAAGTTCTGAGGACAACTTTTATTTGCCTCGAACTCCACAGTAGTATTACTAACATATTACAAAACTTTTTTCCCTAATCGCAATACCCTTTGGTGAAAAATGTGTTGTTTCTGTTATAAACCAAGAGCTCCACAGGTTTTCCAGTAGCATTAGTATTATAAATGATCCATTTAATTTATCATACTCTCCTTTGTATATTTAAACATATTCCCATTTACACCAACTTATTTGTTATTGCTTATTTCCGAATATTTCAAATGTGCTGTCATGAATTTCGTTCTTATTGTGCAACAACTCATAGCGACCGAATTCCACTAATGTAGAATGATGCCGCCCTTCCAAGACAGAATACAATAAATTAATACATTAATTTCTTGCGAACTTTTTTAGGCAGCTCTATCTAAGAGCTGGGTTGATAAAAAATAGACTGCAATATCTACATTAAACATTGGTAACTCATAATATAACATTACACTCTGCGTATGATGTATGTATTTTCTCCGCAGAAAAGTAAACATTTCGGTCCTCTTCACCAGTTCTGTTATATTCATTTCTTATTCTGCAAATCAGAGTCTTCCGTCACTGATATTTACGTCACAGGGTCACATGAGAAATGGCGACTCGTAGGTATGGGAGAAAAAGCATACAGAAGCATGTACTAGAGTTTTGGACACACTGTATTATCTGGGCTGTATAAACTACTATTTCCGTGCTTTTGGAAGCTCACTGAATTTGAGGGTCCTGGAGTGTGCAAACGCCCCATCGCCCACACCTTTGGGCCTGCTCTTTAGTCACTAAATGGTTTGTTAGTGTACTGAAATACTAAATAGGAAAAAATATCTTCAGACATTCCACACTTATTCATACAACATGTTAAGAAGTAAGTTGACTAAAATGGTCCTGAAATATAGGGATATCCGTAACGCAAATCATTTAAAATATTTTGTGGCATTTTAAAGAGAAAAAATGGTAAAATATGACGTAACTATTTCATAAAGTACTAAAGGAAAAAATATTATTACAGAATTAATATCTGAAATACTTTTTTATTGTGAATATACGCATGTTACGTGAATCACTATGAAAGACCCCTTTGTGCAACATTGTAACTTATCTATAATATTTCCTTTCAAGTAATTGATATTTCTGTTTACTCCAAAATTGCTTATTTAGAGGTGAGCTTAATAGCTAACAGTATTCTATTGTTCAAGTAAATCTGCACGTGTTATTAAGGCCACCTTAGTCATCATCACAGAACCTATAAATTCGTTGTAAAGTTGTAGGAGAGTTGATATTAACACATTCAAGATATTAACGTAGATATTAGTTCTGATCTCTCTCTCTCGACTGCAAAATCTCGGCATAATTAATTGTAACAATTTTAATTCAAAGTGTAAAAGTTGAAAAAGTGTTTAAGTAAAAATAAAAATTTTTAAAAAATAATTAATTTTGTTATCGACGTAACAAAATTTGGCGCAGTCATTCGGATTTCGTGAACGTTTCTAGAACACGCGAATGCTCACTGGAAACGGCGGATTCCAATCCCTTGCCGAAACAAAGGACCAAAGCCAAAAATCTACTTTCCTGGTTGAACACGGACCACAGCCTCACTGCTAGGACAAGATAGATAGTCGAACGAAGCCGGTTGAACACGGAATTTGCCTCACTGCTGGTGGACACGACAAAGGCTCAAGCTCCATGAAAACAAGAGAGATCAAGTAAGAGATAATCGTTTCTTTAATTTTTATGTTCATGTTCAATTTGTTGCATTTTTACGATTATCAGTGTTAATATCCAATCATTCCTTTAAACCTTATAATTTTAAGAATTTTGATTTGATTTTTTTATTTAAAATATTTTCGGAGGTGGAAATATTATTTTTGTTTTATTATCGGACAAATATTTTCGGAGGTGGAAATATTTGATTATTTTTTATTATCGGAAAAATATTTTCGGAGGTGGAAATATTTAAGAATTTTTATTATCGGAGAAATATTTTCGAAGGTGGAAATATTTAATTTTAAAATAAAAAGCGATATAGTTTTAAGAAACGCGATTTAGTTATTAAGAAACGTTTTAATTATAAGTTATTTCAACAAACTTTGCTACAATGTCAAGCGAAGAAACTCAAGTAGAAAACTACAAGTTATCAGAAATCTTTTCTATTATCCCAGAATACGATGGAGATCAAATTTTCCTCCAATCATTCCTTAATGCATGTGACTGTGCATATAATATGGCCCTTGGTGACCAACGTTTTCTTTTAAGTATTCATATTAAAAATAAATTACGTGGCAGAGCGGCACAACTTATCAGCTCTAGAAACCCCACAACGTATCCAGAAATTAAACAATTATTAAATACCCATTTTGGAGATTCAAGGGATCTCTCATCTTTAATCCAAGACTTACAAAGACTGAAACAAATACAAAATGAATCCCCACTTAACTTTGTCAGTCGGTTACAAGTTTTAAATGCCAAAATGCACGCATTCGTACAAAAATCCCAAAATCTTACCCCTGAACAGAAAAATGCTCAGTGCAGTTTAATTGATACAATGAGTTTAAATACCCTTTTGACTGGTCTAGAACCCAGACTAGGACAAATTATTCGTGCAGGAAACCCTCGAGATATATTAGAAGCACAAGCAAGAATAAAACGAGAGCTTCAACTCTCATATTATGAAAATCAAAAATTTCCAAAATTGTCTGGAATCTACGGACAATCTACAAGTCAGATTAAAAAACCCAACATTCAAATAAAATGTCTCAAATGTGGTAGAAATGGACACATTTCCCCTAATTGCCAATTTAATCGTTTTCAAATGAATCCAATAAATAATTTCCAAAACGGATCTCGAAACACAAATTTTCAACCGAGACCCAATTTCCCACAACAATTTAGTCAACAAAGACCTAATTTTACCCAACAAACGAACCAACAATTTAGACCTTCTTTGCCCCAATTTTCTCAACAAAGACCTCAAATAAATAATCCAAATCCGCAAAGAAATTTCAATTTTAATAATCCTAGAACTCATCACATAAATGAATATCCCCATAATTATGAATTTTCAAACTATAATTATGAAACCGAACATTTTCAAAATGATTATGAAAATAATTATCAACAATACTATGATAATGACTTTTATGAAAATCCACAAGAATTTGACTACTCTCAAGATGACTATTATTATCAAAATAATTCTTCTCAAAACGAAGAAAATTTTCAAGAATTAGCCTCGGGAAACCAACCACCCAACATAGAGGAAATACAAAACAAGTTACAAACTTTAACTTTCAACAAAACGAATCTCGACACAAACACTCAAACGAACCCTCAAACGAACCAGTTTATTTAAATCCTTTACTCACCGTAAGTTCCAAAAACTTATATTATATTTTTGACAGAACTCAAACTCACAAATTACTAATCGATACCGGAGCTTCAATCTCAATTTTTAAAGAAAAAGTCGTAAAGAATTTTCCCAGATACCCTGAAAGTAAACCAATTCAAGGTATTACTAATGAAAAATTATTAATCACAGAATCAACCCTAATTCCTTTTGCCCCTAATGATTATCACAAAGTTTTTGTTTATAACTTAGACATTGAATTCGATGGAATTCTTGGTCTTGATTTCTTAGATCATTATGACTGTATTATTGATCTTAAATCCAAACAATTGATAACCAATTTCAAAACTGTCCCATTATTCAAAGCCGGACAAGAAAACTCTTCTCAAGAAATCATTCAAAATCCTCAAAACTCAATATCAAAAAATCTTATTGCTACGACAAGTCATATTTCTAAAAAAGTTCCCAAACCTATAACTTCAAACATTATTTCAATTGAAGGAAGAACAGAAAAAATTGTGAAATTAAAATGCAATTTATCTAATACTGATGCCATACTTAAAGCACAAGAAAAGGAGAAAGTTAGATTACCCCATGCCGTTGTGAAAATAAACGCAAATGGTGAATTTTTAACATCAGTCATAAACGCAAATTCAATCCCAAAATCTGTTGATTTTTCAGACCTTTCCTTAGAACCAATAAATAATTTTGACCAAATCTTAAATCTCAATTCCAATATTTATGAATCAGCTTTCACTGATAGGATTCAATTAATAAAAGACCAACTACGTCTTGACCATTTAAATCCAGAAGAACATGAAATGATTACAAATCTTTGTCTAGAATTTTCAGACATCTTTTTCTTAGAAGGTGACAAACTATCATTCACCAATGAAATAAAGCATTCGATAGACACCAATAATTCCAAACCTGTTTACACCAAGTCTTATAGGTATCCTCAGATTCATCGAACTGAAGTAAAAACTCAAATAAATAATATGTTAAATCAAGGTATTATTCGACCCTCAATTTCCCCATGGTCATCCCCTGTTTGGGTTGTTCCTAAAAAGCTAGATGCTTCAGGCAAGCAAAAATGGAGAATTGTAATTGATTATCGTAAATTAAATGAGTTAACCGTCGATGATAAGTACCCTTTACCCAATATTTCTGATTTATTGGATCAGTTAGGTAAATGTCAATATTTTTCTACTCTGGACCTTGCTTCAGGTTTTCATCAGATAGAAATCAATGAAACCGATATTCCTAAAGCAGCATTTTCAGTTGAGAACGGACATTATGAATTTATAAGAATGCCCTTTGGATTAAAAAATGCCCCGTCCACTTTTCAACGTGTAATGGATAATATCCTTCTTGGTATCCAAAATGAAAGAGCCCTAGTATACATGGATGATATAATTGTATACTCACCCACTATTCATGAACATATTTCCAGACTTTCAGAAGTATTCAAAAGACTTCGTAATTCTAATTTCAAAATTCAGCCAGATAAGTGCGAATTCTTAAGACGAGAAGTAGCTTATCTAGGTCATATCATTACTCCTGATGGTGTTAAACCAAACCCAGATAAAGTTAGCTGTGTTTTAAATTTTCCTGAACCCAAAAACCCAAAAGAAATAAAATCATTTCTAGGCTTAGCAGGTTATTACCGCAGATTTATTCCTAATTTTGCCAAAATAGCAAAGCCACTCACTCGACTCCTTCAAAAAGACGTTAAATTTTTATTTGATAATGAATGTAAACAATCCTTTCAAAAACTTAAAGAAATTCTTACTTCTGACCCAATTTTAAAGTATCCAGATTTCGAATAGGAATTCATATTAACAACCGATGCAAGTGCTTTTGCAATAGGTGCCGTTTTATCTCAAGGACCTATAGGTAAAGATCTTCCAATTGCCTATGCCTCTAGAACCCTTTGTGAAGCAGAAACCAAATATTCAACTATTGAAAGAGAACTACTAGCGGTAGTATGGGCCGTTAAGACATTTCGTTCGATTTTGTACGGGAGAACCTTTACAGTCGCAATCGATCACCGCCCTTTAACATGGCTTTTCTCAATAAAAGACCCCGGTAGCAGACTTGCTAGATGGAGGATTAAATTAGAAGAATATAATTTTAAAGTTGTTTACAAACCCGGAAAGAAAAATAGCAATGCAGATGCATTATCACGCATAAAGATAAATCACTTCAAAGACTGTACTAACTTTCATTCAAAAACTAAAATTCATGCCCTAACCGAAGACGAAACTTCAAATGATGACTTTATTGAAGAACAAAACCTTGAAAATGAAAATGAAAAAATGACTTTAGAATATAACAGATTTGTTGAACTTTATAAAACCAAATCATTAATTGATTACTCAAAAATCGAGATAACAAATTCCCAACTTCTTGATAAAACCCATAAAAATATCGTAACTTTCTTTTGCCAAAACAAACTTGGAGAACTTCATGACAAAATCATAAATGACCTTTTTGAAATAAATCCAGACTTTAGTACCGAAATAATTAATATATTCTCCAGTAGTTCAATTAAAGAACGAAGATATTTCATAATACCCCTTCCTTTTGACCCAGAAAGAATAGTCCCTCATTTATTTTACATTCTTTACAAAGCACAAGATCAATTTAATCCAAATGAAACATACTATGTTGAAAATAATATTGAATTACCAACTCTTGAAATTTTATCTTTTATATTTGCTGATAAAGATATTAAAATAAAAATTTGTCAAAATATTGTAACAACTCCAACTGAAGATCAGATACCAATAATCATTGAACAATATCATTGTGGAAAAAATAATTTACACAGAGGTATAAATGAAACCCTGAGACGCGTTAGAGAAAAATATAATTGGCCAGGAATAATTAAAAATATTGAAAATTTTATAAAATCTTGCGAAATCTGCCAAAAAGTAAAATTTTGCAGAAAGAATTTAAGCGCACCCTTCGTAATAACAGAAACACCAAAGACTCCCTTTGAGCGAATCAATATAGACATATTCGAATATCCTGACAAAAATTATGCACTAACAATACGCGACGAATTAACCAAATTTACTCAAGCATATCCACTGAATGATAAGAAAGCTTCCTCAGTTGTTAACACCTTGTTAATTTATTTTCAACATTATGGCACACCATTGCGCATACATTGCGATTATGGCCCCGAATTCAACAATACTTTAATGAAAGACCTTTCAGAACTCTATGATTTTAAACTAACTTTTTCAAGTGTGAACCATCCAGAATCCAATGGTTCAATCGAACGTTTTCATGCAACACTTTCTGAAATGATTCGTGCCAATACAGCCGAACATCCCGAAGAACATCCTTTTAATGTTTTACCCTACGCTGTCATTTGCTACAATAATACAAAAAGTTACACCCATGGATTTAGCCCATATGAATTAGTATTCGGGCACACGTCAAGTAGACCCCCTGAAACGTTATATAATCAGAAAAACCTAATTTCCAAATATATTAGAGATCTAAATAATCGTATGGAACACTATTATAAAATAGCAAGAGCAAAAATAAATAATCAAAAAGAAAAATCAAAAATTCGGTTTGATAAGAACATATCCAAAAACCAACATGAATTTAATATAGGAGATAAAGTATACCTCAAAGAATCTCAAATTAAAAATAAATCGGAAAATAAGTTTAATGGTCCCTATGAAATCAAAGAACTGTATCAAAACTCAGCAAAATTATTTAATCCAATTACTAATCAAACTACTAAAGTAAATTTCGATAGGCTTAAACCCTATTTTGATTAGAAATTTCTTCTTTTCAGAATTTTAATCCTTTGGTGGATAATCACCATCTCAAGATGCCAATATCTAATTTCACCAGTAAATAATACGATCGGTGTTTATTTCCAAGAAGAAAGTAATTTAAAAATATCAAATTCAAAATGGACACTTTTAGTATACAAAGAACTTAGTCATATTAAACAAGCGATTTCAAACAACGATGAAATTTTAGATCATTTGCTAGACTCACTCAAAGAAAACAACAATCGTATGATTGCGTTTAAAGTAGAATTATCAACACACATTAGTCTTTTAAATCAAATTGCCAACAATGTTGATGAGAAATATAAAGAAATATTTGCTGATACCAAAAGTTATATAAGTTCAAGTTCAAACAGACGCAAACGCGGCATTATTAACGGTTTAGGTACGATATGGAAAGCTATATCAGGAAATCTAGACTCATCTGATGGAGAATATTATAGTCAGTCTATTGACCGAATTACGCGAGACGAACACCAGATAGAAAATTTATTAAAGAATCAGATTTCAGTGACTACGTCGGTAATTAAGAATTTTAATAGTACGATACAAAAGTTACAAATTGACGAGTCCACATTTAACAAAGATCTTCAAGAAATTCAATCCGCAATTTTTAACCTTACAGATGATTTAGCCTTTTATCAAGCGCAAATAAAAGTATTAGAAATTTGCGAATCATTGATGAAAAGTTATGTTTTTATCGAAGAAACTCTTGATGACATTTTAAATTCTATTTCATTTGCCAAACTTAAAATTTTACACAGTTCAATTATATCACCCAATGATCTATTAAATTCAATACAAAAGATATCTGAATCACTGTATAAAAATGAGTTACCTATACCAGTTTATACTTCAACTGTGGCACAGTATGTTGAAATAATAGAATTAGAAGCATTTCAAATTGATTCAAAAATCGTCTTCGTTTTAAAATACCTTTGGTAGAACCTGAAAATTACATCCTTTACCAATTATACCCGATTCCTATTTTTGATAATCGCACAGGTCTACACCATATGCTTCAAATTGGTCATAAATATATTGCTAGAGACGATGACTCTCTACTTTACGTAACTCTTGATAACATGGACAATTGCAAGTCTATAGACCGAAGAACAAAAATTTGCCCAGATATATTGCCATATCCAATCGACAGTGATGCAATTTGTGAAGCCCAGTTTTTCAAGCAAACCAGTTACTTACCAAAAACTTGTCAGAATATATTAATTTATGCAAAGGAGTATAATATCCAATCAATTGCTCCAAACCATTGGCTAATAAGCATATCAGAACCTTTACCGATCACCGTTAGATGTGAAGGAAGAGAAGTTATCACAAAAATAGTAAACGTTAATACTATTTTAAAGCTACAACCAAAATGTAGTGCATTTATCGGATCCACCCGAGTCCAAGCCAAACAGTTACTGGATACATACCAAAATATAACCTATAGAAACCATCCAGTAAACATACCGTTCAGCTGTTGTGAAGATCTAGTACATAAAATCAATCTTCCAGATTTGAAACCATTGAAATTAAGCAAGTTAAATACAGACGATTTAAACATTGCTCAACACAAGTTGTCCCAATACTCCGATCAATTAGATGAAATTATTAATCAACCCTTAGTAACCAAAAAGTTATCATGGTATACTATATTTACCATCACCATAATCGTTGCTCTAATTTGCTTATACATATTCTGCAAGTGTAGAAGAAGACGCAGAAGTCACCTAATCTCCATACAAGGACCAGATGATCCACCTATACCACCAATGGTACCTAGCGTCTTTCAAAGACGTATTAGACGTTTCATACCCAGAAGAAGGAGTAGCATCCACCTTGGTGAGCAGATTGAAGAAGAATCCCCTGAGATGCCACTCAAAGACATTTCTTAAAACATGTATGTACAACAACAAAAATTGTATCTTTAGTCAATTTTTGAATTCTAACACTTTTTGATATTTTTAACATTTTAACCATTTTATGTTTTATTCATTTACTTTTGATATTATTCTTATATACACTTATATTATTGTATTTTACTCGCATATATATAATTTTATACAACTTACACTTTGATGTTCTTATAATGTATTTATTTTTATTAATTTTTGAATTTTTTGAAATTATATCTATTTTTGATTTTATTCCTGAAAACTTGATGCATGGCATCAACTTTTTGTATAGGGGGAAGTTGTTACGTGAATCACTATGAAAGACCCCTTTGTGCAACATTGTAACTTATCTATAATATTTCCTTTCAAGTAATTGATATTTCTGTTTACTCCAAAATTGCTTATTTAGAGGTGAGCTTAATAGCTAACAGTATTCTATTGTTCAAGTAAATCTGCACGTGTTATTAAGGCCACCTTAGTCATCATCACAGAACCTATAAATTCGTTGTAAAGTTGTAGGAGAGTTGATATTAACACATTCAAGATATTAACGTAGATATTAGTTCTGATCATCCTCGTTCATCTAATATGTACTTATAAAGAGCATTAACTTGAAACTTGAAATAATAACCAAGCAAAGATGCAAATTTTCCCTAAATATTCGTATATTATCGAAAAAAAGTGTTTTGAAATATTTTATAACGTTTGTCTCTATTATAATAGGAATTAATTCTGTAATTTATCATGACTTATTTCAAGAGTTTGAAATATTTCTAAAATGTTTTCAGAACCGCTAATATGTTAGAGAAAAAATCTTTTAAAGTAGTTCATGAAATAATGTGAAATATTTTTGATTTTTTAAATCTATTTATGAAATTCTTACAGATTCGTAAGAAGTTCAGTAACATTTTAGTGAATTCACTTCTCGAAATATTTCCTGCATTTGTTGGGAATGCCTTAAGATATTTTTTCAAATTTGTACCTTAGTAAACTGATAAATATAGTTACGTGAATACCAATGAGGTGAAGATATACTACTCTGATTTGCAGAAAAGTTTCAATAAGAGAACAGAAATTTCATGCAAGACGGAATACGCCAGATTTTTGTAGAAATGGGTTGTAAATAATATGTATAATAAATATATCCATTTGCGTCATCTCCTAAAGTTGTGGAAATAGTTATAAACAAATAAGAGTTGAAAAACAGACAATTTTATCCCAACTCTGTAAAATTATATATATTTTATAGTAGTTAATCCTACCCCGACTCGGTGTGTATCAGTCCACTATTAGGAGAAATATTTAATATACCCTTGAATGCAACTATCAGAAATTGTATACTACCTTGATAATATACAAAGTTTAAAACGTAACTTTTTTATATTTTTGGACAGCTTTTTTTCTCATTTCATTAATAAACAGCTTATAAATAAATTTTAATAGTGTGGTAAATACATTTTAATGCTACAAAGATCATTCCCAATTCTTTAATTGAATTCAGAATGCAAAACGTTTTAAAGCTCCTCATTCAATGAAAAATTCATTAGAACTGTCCAGGTTAATCACTGAACATACAATCTCTTAAAAATGAATTCTAGTATCTTTTTATGTCACAAATATGTTTCCAAGCATTGCTACAACACAATGTCTTACGTTAATAAGTGAATATCCCGAAAAATACTAATATTAATCCAGTAATAAAAAAATTACAGTACCATTGTAAAAAAAATGATTTACAATTGATCTTAAGGTTATTAGGTCGAGAGGTTATAATAACGGATATAAACGAAAAATAACTAATCATCTTATGTTAGGAAAACAACAACAATTTGTCAATTTATTAATTTACCCCCTTATTAAATACTCTAAACAACCAGTAACATTAGGATCACTTATGCATTTCAGAACTCTAAGAGAGAATATCTAGAATTTTGATCTAGACAAAATATTAGAGTTACTTTTAAACAGCAAATTAATTTATCAAACCTATTATTTAATGCTAAAGAAAAAACTCCTTAATGATCCACTAGATATAAGGTGTAAACAGGAACATATTTTTTCCTGTCACACACTATACATTCTTTATCCAGAAATGCACCATGTTTTTTACTTTATTAATTTATATTTGGTTTGAAAATGACATGTCTAATGTCGAAATTAGTCACTGTTTATTAATATAGAAGCGATATTATTACAAAATATTTAGTTTCATTCATTATAATGATCGAATATCACAAAGTAGCGCCTTCCACCATTCGTTATCAACGTGATAAATTATATATATACGTAGGTATTAACTAGACAACAAAATATAAAACAGTTCTTGTATCACCGGACGGAATTTTTAAGGAAGGTTTTTTATACTACGCTGCCGTCGCGTCGACAAACATTGCTCAGAAACAGTGTTCCTGGAATAGTCGTAAAACGAAAACGACATTATTTTTATCTAAACATTAGGAATTACTTAATATTTTCACTTGTCAAGGAGTTTAAAGGTTCAGAAAGTAACAATACTCACATTTGTGGTATTAAAATATAATAAATAGTTAAATTCTTATTAATTAAATCCTCGTCTGTTTACCACACACTACTTCCGAGTTTGAACTTTAAATTTGAAATAAAAACCAAGGTATATATTGTATATAATAATTCATGCTTGGTTTGAAATTAGTCAATGAAACATCCACAAATTACCTAAGATATTTGAGGGTGGGTGGGTGTCTGCTACTATCGATAGGATAGGTTTATATATTATTAGTTTTAGGTATTATGCTAAAACCACGAACAGGTAACTCCGATGACCTCTGTGGAGATTATGTAATAATGTCCTGATATTATATAATTCGAGAGGACATTCAATTGTGGGAAGCGCAACTGATGAAGGTTCCCTAACCAGAAACAATATATATTATATATAAATATCTCTCGTCTCCAAAAGTACGCCATATGTCTACTTCGTGTATTCATTATTTCAATTAATATATACCTCTGAAACCAAGTTCCTACTGCATTCTAAATTTACTAAGTAGCCTTTCCTGATTAGCAAAATGTAATTAAGTAAATCTTCATAAAAACTATATAATGCTAAACACTGAATTCATTTAAATAGCAAGATAATTATATTTAGATACTATTTTAAGGCAGTACTTAATTTGAAAAAAAATACTGATTCATATTTCGTAATTTGTTCTGTTAAATGAATGAGAAACATATTCATACCAAATATTTAAAACAAATTATACATCTCGATGGACGACTTTTATTTACACCTTCCAAGTACACAATCTAACGAAATGATTGCCCTGACGACATATTTATTCAAATCGGTTTTTACAAAGTCCTTCTTGGAGATTCCCTTTCCGCGAACTTCTAAATGCGTCTTATTTCACAATTACCTAATTATAACCGGCCAATACCTCAGCCTGTATCTACTACCCCAGCTAACTATTACGGCATTGCATTAAAGGATCTTTGAAACTAATTATAGTATTAACTTAAATCTCATTCATTAAATTTTTGTCTAAATAAAAATTTATATAACTTTTACTACATAACGATGTCTAATAATACTTTGATATGGCAAAATTTATGCTATATGCTCAAAACTATATTTTTATTTATCTATTATGCAATAAATCTGTAAATTAATAATTTACTTATTTGTATTAGTTTTAAATTACAAAGACAACAACTGAGAAGTAATACAAATTCCAAGTTCTCAAATTCGCCTTGTACAAACTAAGATTTTTATTTAATGAATATGACATGGTATCGCCATCTGTTATTCCTATTTATATTACATATTAATGTCCTCAAAATATGCATGATATAAATTTATTCAAACTGTTCTCAAAATATGCGTAATATAACAACTTCTGAAATGTCCCCAAAGTATGCGTTAGACATGTAACAGTTTGGGGACCGTCCCCAAAGTATACAAATGTCCCCGAAGTATACAATAATCTGAAATTTTGTCCTCAAACTATGCGTCCCACATGTATATATATATATATATATATATATATATATATATATATATATATATATATATATATATATGTAAAACGCATGGTTTGGGACACCAAAATTTTATTGCAGGAAAAGCTTCTAAATCACATTTTATATATCCCTATATAGTTCAATTGTTATATAAACAATTTTTTCTATTAAAAAATAACTTTCGGTTAACGAACGCATTGTTTGAGCCCTCATCGAACTAACGTAGGGTTTGAGGACAGTCCCCAAAACATGCATTTTGCAAACTGGCGATAGACGAAATGATAATTTGGGACTGTCCCTAAAATATGCATTCTCTTAATATAGTTTCGGGACTCATCAAAATAATGATTTCGTACAGTTGCTAGTGCATTACTTCCAATCCGATTAAAATTTGCTGCTTAACATGAAGCAAATATATAAACAAATTTATTATTTCGTATTACATTACTATTTTGTTTAAATTGTCGTTGTATAGACTAATTCTTATTATTAAGCGTTATCGAGGTGAAAAGCTTTGCAATGATACTACTAAATAGGAATGTGAGTTTTATAGTATCTATATGCCTAAACGATTTAAATTAATAGTATAATAATAAAAATTTACTGTTTATTTTCAAGGGAATAATGATAATGATACTAGGTACTCGATTTCTCACACTTAACAAAAATATCATAGAATTATCAATATCTATTCAGTTGTATTTTACAGCCTCAAGACCTCACTAAATATAATTTTGTGCTTATAGCGTCATCACCAATTTTATGCTTAAGCTGTTTCTTAGGAACATTTCCAATTTTAACTTCAGACAGAAACCTAGGTTGTCACGCATTTATTTAATAAAATACCACAGCTATCAAAAACATACCGTTTCATTTTCTTCTTGCTTTCAATATCCTGATAAGAAATATTCTCGGGTGGTTAGGCCTAGAGACATGATCATGCAAACTACAAAAATCTTGGAGTTATTTTTCCTTTGAAAGTTTGCAGACGAACCATTCAACGTTTATTTTACTATAACATGGTGATTCGTTGGGTTGCTACCATATTTGCCATCCTCATATCTGGATAGCACACTAAGAAAATGAAACATTCGGGTCTTTGACTACTACTACTAGATTACATTTGTAACCTTCAATCTAGATAGGTATTTAGTAACTATTAAACTCATTATGTACCCCTATTAATATAGTGAAGTAAATAAGTATAATTAGTTAAATTGTACATATGAACTGCAGTAATTCGGTATTGTTCCACGAGGCGGTCGCTAAGATTGTGGCTATGCTGATATATATTTTTAAACTCTGCTGTTAGGAGAGGATGAGGTTTAGTGAGAGATTGAAAAAAGTGGATTACTCAGTCAATTTCAGTATGACTTATGCATACTAAATAGTATCTAAAACGCACTATTGGGGTGTTTTTCGAAAATTTGTGTGACTTCTAGACACTGTTAAATATCAGAGGTGTCTGATGCCACAGCAGGATTTACTTGGAAGATAACTCTTGGTCACCCTTTATACTACGAAGAGCCAGAATGACTATGATGAACTGTTTATCGTGCCAGTTATCGTCAGTCCAATTTTGAAAAGGTTATCTAATCAGGGTATAAACTGATTTTTCAATTGCACTCAATAATTCGTTTAATTTCCTTTCATCCGATATTTTTATATGATTCTAACAATTCCTTGAGAGTTTGAGAAATCATGATAATTTTTGATTATTGTGTGTTTTCTTATTATTCACGAAATACTTTTGGTCATGAGTTTAAATTCGCATGTTAACTAAAGTGGAAATTAACAACCTTTTCAAAGATATCAGATGAGTTCGTAGTAATATTTTTTGGGATTTGGGACTGGAAACTCCAAAAATCCTAAATTTAATTACTGAATACAGGACACATAATAAGGGAGACATTTTTTGTACCAAAACTAATATAAAATCCTTCACTATGACTATTTATTTCACTGATGGTAAGAACTAATTATTGGCTTTATATTACCATTTTATGCAATTACTCAATTGGCTGTTTCTCATAATATATTTTTTTCCATTTTTGATACAAACAACATGGAAAAAAAACATCATACAGTTCTTTTTTATAACACAAAAATTAGTATTAATAAAAAATCATGTTTGTACTCCTAATTAAAACATAACTTGAAATAAATATAATGAAAATCTCATAGAAGGATAATCCTTTAGCGTAGGTAAATGACCTTGCGACTTTCATCTTACAAGAAACAAAGTTTAAAATAACAAACTAATTTACAGACTTTAACATGTTTTACTATAACGTCGATTTTATTAACATTTTAAAAATTGTACATATTTTTAATATTTAATATTCCTGCATTTGTACCCTTTGAATTGAGTGTATCCACTGTTTGGATTTCTTTTTAAATATTGAAAGTGAATTTAACCCTTTAATCTCACTAGAAAGAAAGTTGAATATTTTAGGACCAAAAACATCTTTGAGCTTTGGGTACTATGAAAATATTATTTAAATGCTGAACTACATCATCTCATTATACATGGAAAAGACAATTTTTACATACAACCAAGCAAAACTGACTCATTTACATTTTGACTTTTTTCACCTAAAACTCTGAAATATATTAGGTAATCTTTAAAAAAAAAGACATTGTGTTGAAAACTTTTTTCATTAAATCTCTTAAACTAAGCTATGGCTTAGTTAACAAAATGGTATTCCCCAAATTTCTTAAAATAGTGGTACAACATTTCCTTTTACACATTAATAAATAGATTAAATATATGATTTAAGTAACAAATTCAATTAATAATGCAACAAATGCTAAATTACATTATATGTTTTCAACTTTTCTATTAAGTAATTATTTTTTGATACTATCTTCTGGACATTATACAATCCATGGAACGCAAGACAATATATTGTTTCAGATCGAAAAAACTTCATCAGCTGCGCTTCCCTCAACATATTAAAATCTCGAATAATGATTAATGTTTTTTCATACATATAACCAAGCTTAACTATTTAACGCACATTATTAGGAGTTTTAGAGAAAACTAAAAAGAAAAAAAATCGTGCCATGTGTAATGCTTTTACCCTCTGATTCATATGAGAGAAGTCACACGAAACAAATTTATACGTTAACTAAAACCCACAATGCAATTATGTGACAATATCTTATTGCAGTCGATAGTCTTCAAATGTTACGCTCCCCTCGGCGATTAAAATCTCCAATAATTATTTATGTATTGCATTTAAGGCTAAATTTAACATTTTAACTAAAATTGAAAATCTAGAAGTTTAAGGGACAACTAGTCCACAGTGATTCTAAAATGAGTGCTGTATTTAAAACTCCATTACCCTTTCCTAGGATAGTAAGCACAAGAAACAAATAACAAATAGATTAACTGTTAATCTGTTGGCTAGTTTTCCCTGAAGTTCCAAGATGTCGATATTTATTTTACGTTAACATGTAAAGTTCGGGTATTTGTGCGAAATACATAAATAATTATTCGATCTATCAATCACATGAAAGTTCTTGACTAGAAACAATATATTGTCTTGCCTTCAATGGATTAAAAACTCTCGAAAAGATAGTATCATAATTTCTAAACTTCTAGATGAAGATATTCATTTTTCCTTAATAAAATCTAAAAAAGACATTCTGTTTTGTATTTAAATTAAATGATCTCTAGCATAAATCAGATTTTTAATTTTCTCTGTTTTAGAAAACTAAATAAATTATTGTTTCTTGTAATACACAACATTTTATGTTATGTTATGAAATATATTTGAACAAAACTAAATGGGTGTCCGCACCATAAATTCATACTATTAATAATTACATTTCTTTGCTTATTAAAGTTTAAAAAAATATATATAGTTGTTACGTGAATCACTATGAAAGACCCCTTTGTGCAACATTGTAACTTATCTATAATATTTCCTTTCAAGTAATTGATATTTCTGTTTACTCCAAAATTGCTTATTTAGAGGTGAGCTTAATAGCTAACAGTATTCTATTGTTCAAGTAAATCTGCACGTGTTATTAAGGCCACCTTAGTCATCATCACAGAACCTATAAATTCGTTGTAGAGTTGTAGGAGAGTTGATATTAGCACAACCACGATACTAGCATTATATTAGTTACTTAATTTTGATCTCTCTCCCGCGACTGCAAAATCTCGGCATAACTTAACATTAATTAATTGTAATAATTTTAATTCAAAGTGTAAAAGTTGAAAAGGTGTTTAAGTAAAAATAAAATTTTTTTAAAAATAATTAATTTTGTTATCGACGTAACAAAATTTGGCGCAGATCATTCGGATTTCGTGAACGTTTCTAGAACACGCGAATGCTCACTGGAAACGGCGGATTCCAATCCCTTGCCGAAACAAAGGACCAAAGCCAAAAATCTACTTTCCTGTTGAACACGGACCACAGCCTCACTGCTAGGACAAGATAGATAGTTGAAAGAAGCCGGTTGAACACGGAATTTGCCTCACTGCTGGTGGACACGACAAAGGCTCAAGCTCCATGAAAACAAGAGAGATCAAGTAAGAGATAATCGTTTCTTTAATTTTTATGTTTATGTTCAATTTGTTGCATTTTTACGATTATCAGTGCTGCTAATATCCATTTATTCCTTTAAACCTTATAACTTTAAGAATTTTGTTTTGATTTTTTTTATTTAAAATATTTTCAAGGTGGAAATATATTTTTGTTTTATTATCGGAAAAAATATTTTCGGAGGTGGAAATATTTAAGAATTTTTTATATCGGAGAAATATTTTCGAAGGTGGAAATATTTAATTTTAAAAGAAAAAGCGATATATTTTAAGAAACGCGATTTAGTATTAAGAAACGTTTTAATTATAAGTTATTTCAACAAACTTTGCTACAAGCGAAGAAACTCACGTAGAAAACTACAAATTATCAGAAATCTTTTCTATTATCCCAGAATACGATGAGATCAAATTTTCCTCCAATCATTCCTTAATGCATGTGACTGTGCATATAATATGGCCCTTGGTGACCAACGGTTTTCTTTAAGTATTCATATAAAAATAAATTACGTGGCAGAGCGGCACAACTTATCAGCTCTAGAAACCCCACAACGTATCCAGAAATTACAATTATTAAATACCCATTTTGGAGATTCAAGGGATCTCTCATCTTTAATCCAAGACTTACAAAGACTGAAACAAATCAAATGAATCCCCACTTAACTTTGTCAGTCGGTTACAAGTTTTAAATGCCAAAATGCACGCATTCGTACAAAAAATCCCAAATCTTACCCTGAACAGAAAAATGCTCAGTGCAGTTTATTGCACAATGAGTTTAAATACCTTTGACTGGTCTAGAACCCAGACTAGACAAATTATTCGTGCAGGAAACCCTCGAGATATATTAGAAGCGCAATCAAGAATAAAACGCGGGCTTCAACTTTCATATTTTGAAAACCAAAATTTCCAAAATTGTCTGGAATCTACGGACAATCTACGAGTCCAATTAAGAAACCTAACATTCAAATAAAATGTCTCAAATGTGGTAGAAATGGACACATTGCCCTATTGCCAATTTAATCGTTTTCAATGAATCCAACAAATATTTCCAAACGTATCTCGAAACACAAATTTTCACCGAGACCCAATTTCCCACAACATTTTAATCAACAAAGAACCTAATTTTACCCACAAACGAATCAACAATTCAGACCCTTCTTTCCCCAATTTTCTCAACACAGACCCAATTAAATTCCAGATCCGCAAGGAACTTCAATTTTAATAATCCTAGAACTCATCACATAAATGAATATCCCCATAATTATGAATTTTCAAACTATAATTATGAAACCGAACATTTTCAAGATGATTATGAAAATAATTATCAACAATACTATGATAATGACTTTTATGAAAATCCACAAGAATTCGACTACTCTCAAGATGACTATTATTATCAAAATAATTCTTCTCAAAACGAAGAAAATTTTCAAGAATTAGCCTCGGGAAACCAACCACCCAACATAGAGGAAATACAAAACAAGTTACAAACTTTAACTTTCAACAAAACGAATCTCGACACAAACACTCAAACGAACCTCAAACGAACCAGTTTATTTAAATCCTTTACTCACCGTAAGTTCCAAAAATTTATATTATATTTTTGACAGAACTCAAACTCACAAATTACTAATCGATACCGGAGCTTCAATCTCAATTTTTAAAGAAAAAGTCGTAAAGAATTTTCCCAGATACCCTGAAAGTAAACCAATTCAAGGTATTACTAATGAAAAATTATTAATCACAGAATCAATCCTAATTCCTTTTGCCCCTAATGATTATCATAAAGTTTTCGTTTATAACTTAGACATTGAATTCGATGGAATTCTTGGTCTTGATTTCTTAGATCATTATGACTGTATTATTGATCTTAAATCCAAACAATTGATAACTAATTTCAAAACTGTCCCATTATTCAAAGCCGGACAAGAAAACTCTTCTCAAGAAACCATTCAAAATCCTCAGAATCCAATCTCAAAAAATCTGATTGCTACGACAAGTCATATTTCTAAAAAAGTTCCTAAACCTATAACTTCAAACATTATTTCAATTGAAGGAAGAACAGAAAAAATTGTTAAATTAAAATGCAATTTATCTAATACTGATGCCATACTTAAAGCACAAGAAAAGGAGAAAGTTAGATTACCCCATGCCGTTGTGAAAATAAACGCAAATGGTGAATTTTTAACATCAGTCATAAACGCAAATTCAGTCCCAAAATCTGTTGATTTTTCAGACCTTTCTGTAGAACCAATAAATAATTTTGATCAAATCTTAAATCTCAATTCCAATATTTATGAATCAGCTTTCACTGATAGGATTCAATTAATAAAAGACAATTACGTCTTGACCATTTAAATCCAGAAGAACATGAAATGATTACAAATCTTTGTCTAGAATTTTCAGACATCTTTTTCTTAGAAGGTGACAAATTATCATTCACCAATGAAATAAAGCATTCAATAGACACCAATAATTCCAAACCTGTTTATACCAAGTCTTATAGGTATCCCCAGATTCATCGAAATGAAGTAAAGACTCAAATAAATAATATGTTAAATCAAGGTATTATTCGACCCTCAATTTCCCCATGGTCATCCCCTGTTTGGGTGTTCCTAAAAAGCTCGATGCTTCAGGCAAGCAAAAATGGAGAATTGTAATTGATTATCGTAAATTAAATGAGTTAACCGTCGATGATAAGTACCCTTTACCCAATATTTCTGATTTATTGGATCAGCTAGGTAAATGTCAATATTTTCTACTCTGGACCTTGCTTCAGGTTTTCATCAGATAGAAATAATGAAACCGATATTCCTAAAACAGCCTTTTCAGTTGAGAACGGACATTATGAATTTATAAGAATGCCCTTTGGATTAAAAAATGCCCAGTCCACTTTCAACGTGTAATGGATAACATCCTTCTTGGTATCCAAAATGAAAGAGCCCTAGTATACATGGATGATATAATTGTGTACTCACCCACGATTCATGAACATATTTCCAGACTTTCAGAAGTATTCAAAAGACTTCGTAATTCTAATTTCAAAATTCAGCCAGATAAGTGCGAATTCTTAAGACGTGAAGTAACTTATCTAGGTCATATCATTACTCCTGATGGTGTTAAACCAAACCCAGATAAGTTAGCTGTGTTTTAAATTTTCCTGAACCCAAAAACCCAAAAGAAATAAAATCATTTCTAGGCTTAGCAGTTATTACCGCAGATTTATCCCTAATTTTGCTAAAATAGCAAAGCCACTCACTCGACTCCTTCAAAAAGACGTTAAATTTTTATTTGATAATGAATGTAAACAATCCTTTCAAAAACTCAAAGAAATTCTTACTTCTGACCAATTTTAAAATATCCAGATTTCGAACAGGAATTCATATTAACAACCGATGCAAGTGCTTTTGCAATAGGTGCCGTTTTATCTCAAGGATCTATAGGTAAAGATCTTCCAATTGCCTATGCCTCTAGAACCCTTTGTGAAGCAGAAACCAAATATTCAACTATTGAAAGAGAACTACTAGCGGTAGTATGGGCCGTTTAAGACATTTCGTTCGATTTTGTACGGGAGAACCTTTACAGTCGCAATCGATCACCGCCCTTTAACATGGCTTTTCTCAATAAAAGACCCCGGTAGCAGACTTGCTAGATGGAGGATAAAATTAGAAGAATATAATTTTAAAGTTGTTTACAAACCGGAAAGAAAAATAGCAATGCAGACGCATTATCACGCATAAAAATAAATCACTTCAAAGACTGTACTAACTTTCATTCAAAAACTAGAATTCATGCCCTAACCGAAGACGAAACTTCAAATGATGACTTTATTGAAGAACAAAACCTTGAAAATGAAAATGAAAAAATGACTTTAGAATATAACAGATTTGTTGAACTTTACAAAACCAAATCATTAATGATTACTCAAAAATCGAGATAACAAATTCCCAACTTCTTGATAAAACCCATAAAAATATAGTAACTTTCTTTTGCAAAACAAACTTGGAGAACTTCATGACAAAATCATAAATGACCTTTCGAAATAAATCCAGACTTTAGTACTGAAATAATTAATATATTCTCCAGTAGTTCAATTAAAGAACGAAGATATTTCATAAACCCCTTCCTTTTGACCCAGAAAGAATAGTCCCTCATTTATTTTACATTCTTTACAAAGCACAAGATCAATTTAATCCAAATGAAACATACTATGTTGAAAATAATATCGATTTACCAACTCTTGAAATTTTATCTTTTATATTTGCTGACAAAGATTAAAATAAAAATTTGTCAAAATATTGTAACAACTCCAACTGAAGATCAGATACCAATAATCATTGAACAATATCATTGTGGAAAAAATAATTTACACAGAGGTATAAATGAAACTCTGAGACGCGTTAGAGAAAAAATATATTGGCCAGGAATAATTAAAAATATTGAAAATCTGCGAAATCTGTCAAAAAGTAAAATTTGCAGAAAGAATTTAAGCGCACCTTCGTAATAACAGAAACATCAAAGACTCCCTTTGAGCGAATCAATATAGACATATTCGAATATCCTGACAAAAATTATGCACTAACAATACGCGACGAATTAACGAAATTTACTCAAGCATATCCACTGAATGATAAGAAAGCTTCCTCAGTTGTTAACACCTTGTTAATTTATTTTCAACATTAGCACACCATTGCGCATACATTGCGATTATGCCCCGAATTCAACAATACTTTAATGAAAGACCTTTCAAAACTCTATGATTTTAAACTAACTTTTTTAAGTGTGAACCATCCAGATCCAATGGTTCAATTAAACGTTTTCATGCAACACTTTCTGAAATGATTCGTGCCAATACAGCCGAACATCCCGAAGAACATCCTTTTAATGTTTTACCCTAGGCTGTCATTTGCTACAATAATAAAAAAAGTTACACCCATGGATTTAGCCCATATGAATTAGTATTCGGGCATACGTCAAGTAGACCCCTGAAACGTTATACAATCAGAAAAACCTAATTTCTAAATATATTAGAGATCTAAATAATCGTATGGAACACTATTATAAAATAGCAAGAGCAAAAAATAAAATAATCAAAAAGAAAAATCAAAAATTCGGTTTGATAAGAACATATCCAAAAACCAACATTTTAACAATTAATATAGGAGATAAAGTATACCTCAAAGAATCTCAAATTAAAAATAAATCGGAAAATAAATTCAATGGTCCTATGAAATCAAAGAACTCTATCAAAACTCAGCAAAATTATTTAATCCAAATACTAATCAAACTACTAAAGTAATTTCGATAGGCTTAAACCCTATTTTGATTAGAAATTTCTTCTTTTCAGAATTTTAATCCTTTGGTGGATAATCACCATCTCAAGATGCCAATATCTAATTTCACCAGTAAATAATACGATCGGTGTTTACTTCCAAGAGGAAAGTAATTTAAAAATATCAAATTCAAAATGGACACTCTTAGTATACAAAGAACTTAGTGATATAAACAAGCCATTTCAAACAACGATGAAATTTTAGATCATTTGCTAGACTCACTTAAAGAAAAAACAACAATCGAATGATTGCATTTAAAGTAGAAACTGTCAACACATATTAGTCTTTTAAATCAAATTGCCAACAATGTTGATGAGAAATATAAAGAAATATTTGCTGATACCAAAATTATATAAGTTCAAGTTCAAACAGACGCAAACCGGCATTATTAACGGGTTTAGGTACGATATGGAAAGCTATATCAGGAAATCTAGACTCATCTGATGGAGAATATTATAGTCAGTCTATGACCGCATTACGCGAGACGAACACCAGATAGAAAATTTATTAAAGAATCAGATTTCAGTGACTACGTCAGTAATTAGAATTTTAATAGTACAATACAAAAGTTGCAAATTGACGAGTCCACATTTAACAAAGATCTTCAAGAAATTCAATCCGCAATTTTAATCCTTACAGATGATTTAGCCTTTTATCAAGCGCAAATAAAAGTACTAGAAATTGCGAATCATTGATGACAAGTTATTTTTTTATCGAAGAAACTCTTGATGACATTTTAAATTCCATTTCATTTGCCAGACTTAAAATTTTACACAGTTCAATTATATCACCCAATGATCTATTAAATTCAATACAAAAGATATCTGAATCACTGTATAAAATGAGTTAGTTACCTATACCAGTTTACACTTCAACTGTAGCACAGTATGCTAAAATAATAGAAATAGAAGCATTCCAAATTGATCAAAAATAGTTTCGTTTTAAAAATACCTTTGGTAGAACCTGAAAATTACATCCTTTACCAATTAATCCAATTCCTATCTTTGATATCGTACAGGTCTACACCATATGCTTCAAATTGTTCATAAATATATTGCTAGAGACGATGACTCTCTACTTTACGTAACTCTTGATAACATGGACAATTGCAAGTCTATAGACCGAAGAACGAAAATTGTCCAGACATATTGCCATATCCAATCGACAGTGATGATGCAATTTGTGAAGCCCAGTTTTTCAAGCAAACCAGTTATTTACCAAAAACTTGTCAGAATATATTAATCTACGCAAAGGAGTATAATATCAAATCAATTGCTCCAAACCATTGGCTAATAAGTATATCAGATCGTCTACCGATCACCGTTAGATGTGAAGGAAGAGAAGTTGTCACAAAAATAGTAAACGTTAATACTATTTTAAAGCTACAACCAAAATGTAGTGCATTTATCGGATCCACCCGAGTCCAATCCAAACAGTTACTGGATACATATCAAAATATAACGTATAGAAACCATCCAGTAAATATACCGTTTAGCTGTTGTGAAGATCTAGTACATAAAATCAACCTTCCAGATTTGAAACCATTGAAATTAAGCAAATTAAATACAGACGATTTAAACATTGCTCAACACAAGTTGTCCCAATACTCCGATCAATTAGATGAAATTATTAATCAACCCTTAGTAACCAAAAAGTTATCATGGTATACTATATTTACCATCACCATAATCGTTGCTCTAATTTGCTATACATATTCTGCAAGTGTAGAAGAAGACGCAGAAGACACCTAATCTCCATACAAGGACCAGATGATCCACCTGTACCACCATGGTACCTAGCGTCTTTCAAAGACGTATTAGACGTTCATACCCAGAAGAAGGAGTAGCATCCACCTGGTGAGCAGATTGAAGAAGAATCCCCTGAGATGCAACTCAAAGACATTTCCTAAAAAAATGTATGTACAACAACAAAAAATTGTATCTTTAGTTATTTTTCGAATCCTAACATTTTTTTTTGATATTCTATTTTTTAACATTTTAACCATTTTATGTTTTATTTATACAAACTTATTTACCTTTGATATTATTCTTATATACACTATATTATTGTATTTTACTCGCATATATATAATTTTATACAACTTACACTTTGATTTCTTATAATGTATTTATTTTTATTAATTTTTGAATTCTCGAAATTATATTCATTTTTTGAAAACTTGATGCATGGCATCAACTTTTTTGTATAGGGGGAAGTGTTACGTGAATCACTATGAAAGACCCCTTTGTGCAACATTGTAACTTATCTATAATATTTCCTTTCAAGTAATTGATATTTCTGTTTACTCCAAAATTGCTTATTTAGAGGTGAGCTTAATAGCTAACAGTATTCTATTGTTCAAGTAAATCTGCAGGTGTTATTAAGGTCACCTTAGTCATCATCACAGAACCTATAAATTCGTTGTAAAGTTGTAGGAGAGTTGATATTAGCACAACCACGATACTAGCATTATATTAGTTACTTAATTGATCTCTCTCCCGCGACTGCAAAATCTCGGCATAACTTAACATTAATTAATTGTATAATTTTAATTCAAAGTGTAAAAGTTGAAAAGGTGTTTAAGTAAAAATAAAATTTTTTAAAAAATAATTAATTTTGTTATCGACGTAACATAGTGGTAATTTCTTATGTAGAAAAAATATTTTTATGACTGCTTCGAATCTCTGAAATGTATTAATCCTCAATACCCAGCTGATTTTCTGCATACACAGTTAGCAACTATCCTTCAAAGTGACAAATTTCATTGTCGTATAGATAAGTTTAGGTATATTTTTTACATAACTTTATTGCACTAATTCATTATTAAAGAAGCCACACATCGCCTTCATAATAATATTCTTCAGGTCTATTCTAACAATTGTTTTGGTTTGTTAGTTCACCGAATCTTTAAACTGTTGGTATATAAAAAATGTGCCAATATTTCGGTCGTTTAGTTCATCTCTGCTTTGTTATACCGACATTTCCGTGAAAGGTGATTATTAGAAAATCTTCTACGGGCCACTGTGATAAAAAAGCACTCGGCATTCCAGCCCATAATAAATACGAAATCTTTAACATTAGATATTATGAAGTTCTCTTGTAAATGTTTGAATTTGAATGTTCGAAATATAATAAATATTAAATTTATATGATACGTCCCTTTCTAATAGATCGCGTTAGAAACTTCATGGCAAATTATGAATTTCTTTGTAATTTAATTGTTATTTTAGTCCTACAATTAAAATACAAATAATTACAGAACATTTCAAAATTGTATGAAAATAAACTAAAAAGGGATTATAAAAAACGTGATATATTATTCATAGTGTTAGTGAAATTGAAGGATATTTGTAATTTTATATTATTAATTAAAAGCAGTTGAATGGGACATCTTCTTTTCTTCTTAGGGATTATGAGCAAAGATCTGTTTATTTAATTCCGCCCATACTGGCTATTGACTCTGAAATTGAATTGAAAGATTGTGTAGATAATTAAATTTTGTATTGTGACTAAAGTAAATTGTCAACAAAAAACAGATGTTGTTTTTCAAAGTCATCATTTATTATATTACGACTTTTTATGTTAATGTTTATGTTGAATCTTTTTTTGAGCTTGGAACAGTGATATATATTAAATATTTTACAGTTCAGATATACCTTAAATTTAGAAGTAAGCATCAGAACCACATCAAAACTGTTTTTTTTAAAGAGCGCTTTGTGTTGTCCATATGGAGTCTATCAAAATGTTCTGTTCAATGCAGTATTGACTCAATTTTTGGCATAGTTTGTCCACTGTTAGTAATTAGTCAAAATTGAGTTTCTGGTAGAGAATATTGATGCTTTAAAAGCATTACCTAACATTGTCAATAACAAATGTAAAAATACATCTGTCATCATCAAGGAGTAAACCAACCGTTGAGTGTTTAAATAAATGTTGGTGTTAGGGTGTAAAACCATGTTTTTACATTGACACAGTAAAGGTTCCACAGCATTTTCATTTTCACTAACAGTTTACTAACTGGATTGAGTGATTATATGCAAAAATGGCACCGATCAGTATACTGTACCAATAATATCTTGCGTTCAGTGGAATGAAAAATGTCGAATAGTTAGTATCGTAAGGTTTTAGTAAACCTCTAGAAATTTTTTCGTGTGATTTATATCCTAGGAATCACAGGGAATCGGCGTTATACACAGTATGACTCCCGATTTGGAGACTCTGTGATATCAATTTTCCTAAAACTCCTGCGTGTAGGAATACATTAGCGAAAAAAATAAATAAATTAAAAACTGATGAAAGCTCTCGATTAGAAACAATATATTGTCTTGCGTTCAATGTATTTGTAAAACTTTATTTAGAAGTGGAAGTTGTTCAATTGAGATGGAATGTAATCTTTATAACAATGAATTGATGGTAGTTTGATGTGTAAATGTGAAGTTATGAAGAGAGCCAATTTTGAAACAACTTTTTAGTTTAAATCTGTACCACTGGGTATCCACGATAAAAAAACATAATAAACAAAAATATTGCTATCTCTGTAATTGTAAGGGAAGTTACAATACATGTAAGCACAAAAGCTTAAATAATATAGTTAGAAATTTTGTACTTACTAGTTTTTGATAGTGGACGTAGATCTATCTTCCAAAAATATTTTCTGTTGTGAACATTCATATTCATAGAGTGCCGTATTGGGACTGCTGATATATTCAACTGTCTTGAACATAATTTCGATTGGAGTTTTTGAGATATGCCCTATAGCATTTTAGTAATTTGTAAAGTTTGAGTAACCTTTGTGATTAAGATTCAATAATATCTAATGTCGCATGAATTCGTTACGTGACGAATTTCATTTTATTTAACTAATGAGAAATATTAGAAATTTTAGGATATTGGATAAAGGTTTAATATTGTATGTAAGGGTTTATAAAGTATGTCCAAAATAATAAATAAATAATAAATAATTTTTGGAAACTTAGTCTATGGCTGAGTTGTAAAGTAAAAAACAGAGTGAAATATATTATTTTTTAAACTGTCTATAAGTTGCAGTATATTCGAAAATGGCGATATGCATTAAATATATTTTAGCTTCTTCCGAGGTGTCTTTCTTTTTGAGAGAAATATTTTCTTGAGGAGACGGAATATTTTCATAGTTGTTATCAACAATATTAGACGATATCCGAATTCTTCCTTCTTCGTTTTCAAAACCTGTTTCATGTATTGTGCGAAACTGTATATTTTTAAACAAACTTCTCGTAATAGATACAGGATCTTGAGAATGCATAATCATTTAGGATTTTAAATTAGTTCAGGAAAAGGAAATATAAATAATAAATTGTCTTTTTTGTTTTGAGGTATTTTTTTTCATTGCCAGCTTCAAAGATTCCGATATCAAAATTTGTTGTTGACTGTTTTCTAATCTTTCCTAATCCCACATGAAAACTCGACAAGCCGTGTGAGGTGGTGGTTTCTAAATCACCTCCATGAAAACGAAAACCACGAAAATTGAGAGACATAAAATTAAGAAGGAAGTCAGTGCTAACAAACAGGACGGAGAAAACATTACGCGCGGAAAAATAATAATCAATGATTGTCGGAACTGTAAATTACGAACCCAGATAAGAAACGTCCATCTCTATGTAGATGAAGAAACACTGAATACGCTAATATGGACCAGGTAATAAAGTGTAATATCAGCACTTGCTATACAGGAAAGTACACAATACAAAACAACGTCACGTTAAATAATAAAAAAATATGCTTTTTAAAATATGTAAAGTACATCAGCTGTAACAAAAGAAATGTAAGTGAAAAACGCTTAAATGATCTTAGAGGACATCTTCCATAGGAAATGAAATCATTTTTCGAAAATCATCAGAAAGACAGTCATGGCTCAGAAGCAAAAATAAAAACAAAATTAAACAACTGAAGAAGAAGAGAGAATTGCAAAAATACAAATAAAATAAATGGTAAACTTATTATTGTGTATTAAAAATAAAATTTAAAATTCTTAACAATAAGTCAACAAACTCAATGAAGAAAAGAAAAATAGTAAACCAGTAAACGCAATTGTTATAGAAATGATTAGATAAGAAAACAGAGTTGAATTTCAACAGAAATATGTGATCTTCAATGTATTTTCTCAAAGTGGACAACACGAACATATCTGAGAAACGCTACAACAGAATACCGACATATAATGTTTCTTGAAAACATATGTGAGAAAGCTACCGTCATATATCTGCATGGAAATACAATTCTATTTTAAAAAAAAAACAGGCATAACACTAAAAGACAAAATGAGAAACAAATAAAGCTTTAGAAGATCATCTAAAAAGTCACATTGGCTAGATAATAAAGTAATTTCTTATAACTTATTTCAAATTTCTGGTGCATCCAAATATGTGAGGTTTACATTATTTTAACCAATTTCAACATTATAAGATTTATAGTGTTGTTTATCTAAAAAAAACGGTTAACAAAATCATATTTTATTTTTGATTATATTTTTTCTGAGGACAGGTATATTTAAATCCCCACCCCTTCTCTATACAGCAAAGGTCAAATGGAAAACATTTTAGAGGAAATTTAGTGCATTTAAAATCTGGGCTTTGGATTTACGATCAATCATTTGGTTATGAAAATTAATCGCCAAAAACCCGAAAATGTTTTTCTTCAGTAAATCCGAACCGGTTAATTTGACAGCTGTCAAGATGTGGACACTTTTTTTAAGACAAATAACATGACATATATCGCATATCTCAAAGGTCTTTGTTATCCCGCAAAACCGCTCAACTTTTTTATATGTCTCACAAGGCATA